>PVHY01026205.1:0-17554 GCA_004024945.1 Uropsilus gracilis
GCGGCCAGAAGTGGGAGTTGGAGGAGAAAGCCCCCTGGAAGAGTGAGCTGGAGGGGACGAGGAGCCATGGCGGCCGGCAGAAGTGTGGCCAGCGTGGAGAGTGTGGCGTTGTAGCAAGGTGCTGTGGAGAGCTGGTACCTAGAGACGGCCAGCGATTTGGAAGGCTGATTTCTTCATCAGCCACCGTGGAAGAAGCTTGGAGCACCTGGGAGAAGTCGAGCAGCGTGGGACACCGAGAGAAAAGAAAGGAAAGAGAAGACGCCTGCGAAAGGACTGGACTTTGCCAAAGTGCCTTCCTCTGAGGTTCAGAGGGGCAAAGGGATTCGTCAATGGACTGTGCACTGTGCCTTGGGGACCTTTGGGTCTGAGAATGGTGACTGGGGTAAGATGACTGCCACGTGCGGCTTTCACGATGTTTTGTTCTCCCTGTTCAGCTCCCTTGTTAATAAAACCCTGCTGTTAATTGGTATTTTGGAGTGGCAACTGCTAGGCGCAGGTGAAACGGACCTTGGGGTTTGCAATTGGGAGGCTTTTGCCTCGAGCCCCGACCCGAGATCACAATCACTCTGAATTCACCAATACATGTTCTGAAAGTGAAGCCGGGGACCCAAAATGGACCCAATTCCTTTCATTGAGAAAGGAATGTGGGCATTGCTAACACGTGCATCTGAAAGACAGAGACTAAGACTAGCCTGAGGCCAGATGAAGCCATTTCCCCTTTTTACCATAAAGTGATTATCTGGGCAGATTTGGGATTATGCTAATGCAGGGTCCTGAGGTGGGGACTCCCAAGGCACTGAAGAGAAAGGCAGGCACAGACCACCAAGGGTGTGGTTGAAAATTGGGAGCAAAGAAAAGGATGAAAAAAAGGGAGTGAGAGTTAGGGAGGGATGAAGATATGATTTTGAAGAGGAGCGGTGGAGTAAGAGCCTGGAAATTGGCATGAGGTTTTCTGCCTCAGGAAGAGAAACACCCAGGAGCTGAGTCCCTTGGAGCTTCCCTATCTCACTGCACTCAGGTTCCTAAGGATCCGAGAGCTGTGTGAGGGCAGAGGAGAGGTGACCCTGGTGAAGTGTGAAACCATGGTGAAAACTTGGATAGGCATGCTTTGGAGAGACCCGCCTGAGCCCCACCTGTGTTGGTTGGATTCATCTGGTGCCAACTGGAGCAACAGGATGGGGAGTCAAGGACACAGCCTGCATTTTCGACCAATAGTTCCCTAAGACTGAGGTAAACCCCAGGGAACTCCTTGAGGAGTAGAAGTGGGGCTCTATTCAGTTCCGGAACACTTGTGGGGATCTGGACTCCTTCAGTTTGTTTCTCCCATATCTGGGAATAAACCTCTTGTCTATCCTGGCTGCTAAGGTTAGATATCCCAGCAGCTGCTGGGTGAAGGTGGAAGAACCATAGAAAAAAAGGAATTTAAAAGGGGGTGTCCCTATCCCCCATAACAAAAGTAGGGTATTCTTTTCCTCCTTTGGCATCTGTTCCAGCTTCCTCCAAATATGTGGTCCAAGACAGTGTTCTTTTCTTTTGGCATCCTCAACTTTAGTCAGTAGAAAAACTCTAAGGTAAAACAGAAACACCAGGTCCACCTTCTCAGACCTTGTTCATGGCCTCTCCAAAAACATCTGAATCAAACTAGATGAGACAAACTCTGACACAAAGTTCAAATTTCCAAATTCTTTAGATTCCTTCAGTACACACACTCAGTTTATGCCTGCTAAGATTATGAGTTCACTGGGCCAGGCCACTTCATGGCCATCATGGCTAGGCCCTCAGCCTTGCCCACCCCCCCCCCCAAAAAAAAAGGCTGATCCTTTCTTTCTCTCCTAAGTTCTTTTTATATCTCCCTCCTTGTTTTCCCTCTCTTCCAGGAGCAGAGCCTTGTCAATCATCTCATCACAAAAGCCCTGCTTTTCTTCTCCCCTTCTATCTTTCTGAAAGAAAACTATGAATTCTTTTTTAAAATAATTTATATATTTCACATCTTTGTATTTCCCAGTGTTCAGCCACCACCTCCCCTCCCTGACCACTCTCACCCATACCCCCACGCCCAGTCATGTACTTTAGTCTGGTCTTTAGCTTGTTTTGTTTAGCTTGTTTTGACTTTTCCTCCTGACCTTTTGTTTGTTTTTCCTATGTCCCATATATTAGTGAAACCATTTTTTTCTGACTTGTTTCTGCTAATATGATGTCTTCTAGGTCCATCCATGTTATCTAAAATTCATCAAGTTTGTCATTTTTAATTGATGAGTAATATTCCATTGTGTGTATATACCGCATCTTTTTCTTCCATTCATCTGCTTTGGAACATATAAGTTGTTTCCATGAATTTCCAAATATAAATAGTGCTACAAAAAACATCTGGGTACAGGTATTCCTTTGTATAAGCACTAATATCTCCTTTGGGGAGATTCCCAGAAAAACAATTGCTGGATTAAATGGTAGTTCCACTTTCATTAGTTTGAGAGTCCTCCACACAGCTCTCCATAATGACTGGACCAGTTTACATTACCACCAGCAGTGTGAGAATATTCCATTCTCTCCAAATACATGCCAACACTTGTTGCCCATTTTTTTTTGGGGGGGGGGGGGTTGATGTGGACCATTCTAACTGGTGTAAGGTGATATCTGATTGTGGTTTTGATTTGCATTTCCATGACTGCTAATGAGAAAACTATGATTCTAATGAGGGCCAACCTAAGCTTTGTTCACCTGGGCTCTGAAACATTCAAACCAGAAAATCAAATCTCCATAATGTTGCCAGGTCCTTCTTGAAATTTGCAATTCTAAAGCAAAAGGGAAGTAACCCCTGTTATCAATGTATAACATCAGCTATGTTAATGGAAGATATCCTCCAATAGTTACATTTCTTTCAAACTGTGCCTAGCCCACTGCAGAGGACATGAGAATGCTTCATGAGATCTTCAAGGAGTCAGAAAAAAACAAAAAATATTGATATATTTTCTGTCTTCTATAGTCCAATTATTTGTAAATAATTTTTAAGTGAATTTTAAAACATGAGCCAATATTTCACTTCCACTTTATCATTTTTTATAATGCAACTATGCAATGAATTTTATAGTATAAATTGTATAGTCTATAATAAGTGCCACATTTACATGTGAAACATTTCTTATACTTTCTGTGAGTCTTTGGAGACCTTGAGTGAGGCAGATTCTAAGCTCCAGACTTATTGTCAAATTATGTTGCTATTAAAAGCTCTTTTCAGAGTCAAAAAGTCAAACTCTTATGTCTCTCACTCCCTACTTTAACTTTAATATTCCAATGTTCACACTACTTCTGTCTTTGGAAAGTGAAAGGGAGTCATTGGGAAAGAAATTCTTGATGTTAACAGGCCCCAAAATGTAGACCTTGAGTCTATGAGTATGAAAGAACACAGTTACCAAATTGACACCAGTCACAAAAGACTTTGAAAATTAATTCAAAAAGAGTTTGCACATGTTGTCAAATCCCTGAATAATATTGCCTGATCCAAGTGAGCTATCATGGAGGAGTCAGAAATCCCCTATAACAAGCAAATGATTATGGGCAGAATAAGTTGAATTGATTGGAGCAGACATTTGACATCTGGGCATACTTTCCCAAGTCTTGAATAAAAAGACTGTTGATGTTTTCCAAAAGTCTTAAATCTATTTCCTGAAAGAACTTTCCCTCCAGTAGACTTACCAGGGAAGGTGGGCTGTTGAAGGCCATCTCTACATGGCAGGGGACATATTGAAATTCTTGATGTGGATGCTCGATGCTCCACAGTCACATTTTTAGAAGTAAATGTAGACTGGTAGACTGGTAACTGTTGCATGTAGGAGGACTGTTAATGTCCTACTTCATTGTCTGGAAAATGATAGCAGTGATTCACACACTGATCATACATAGTGGTCATCAAAAAAACTCATATTCTTTTTTAAATATCTGTTGATTAAACTACCTCTTTACCCTTTCATCACTCAAAAACCATAGTCACAAACTGATTATGTCATCAGCCATACCCTTAGTTTACCTCTGCCAACAAACACACAACTATTCAGTTATCTCATCATCCCAGTGAAAAGTGTGCAAAAGAATAAGCAAACCTTGTTAAGATATCTGGCCAGCTTGAAGTGGCCAACCTGCGGCACTCCCCTGTGATCCTCAAGTGATCAGTGAAGGGTAATGCAGTCAATAAGGCCAAGGAAAGAAAAAACATGTCCTGGCTTTGAAATTCAGATAAGGTGGTTTTATGGTTTTAATTACATTGTAATAACTACATAGAAGTAAATATACTCTTCCTGTTTTAAGTTAGGTGAACATCTGTCGTAAATAACTTCAGTGCTCTTTCTTTTGTAAACTAATTACACAATAGACCCTATAAATTCATGGAGTGTTAGGATGCAGAATTTAATTATATAATTCATTTAACCAAAGTTTTGCTCTTACTACAGTACAGTTCTCAATTCTCTGTTTTACAAGAGGCAGTAGGAACATGTTACATAATGCTCATGTGACTTTTCAAATTAGAAAAGAAGATAAAAGCTTTGCAACTCAATTTTCTTACCTCTGTTTTACAGGAGCAAGGTGAATTAATACCAATCATTCTGAAGGGAAGCAAAGTATTCACTTAATTTTAAAATGGTGTGAGGAAGATGTAGGTGAGAGAAAGAAGGAAGTTTTGGTAGAATTTCACCATCCATACCAAATTAACTCCATAATTGGTGCAGTGTTTATGCTATTTATGAAAGGTGAATCCTGAATGAAAAGCCATGGGGGAAAACACATTGGCTAGGGTGATAGAGAAGCTAAGGCAAGGCTCCACGTAATCTCTCACCTTGGGTAGCCCCAGCAATTCCCACACACTACCTGAACTACAGAAGATGCACCATATTACTTCTCAGCAGTGAGAGAGAACAGAAACCACATTCTACATCGTGCTTTAACATGACGTGTTAATACCCTGGAGAAGTAGCAGCCTTCACAGATTTTATGATGCAGACTGAAACACCAGGTATTGCTTATGGTCTGTAAGTTTTCCAACTTCAAATTATTTTTATTGGTTAGTAAGGATAAATTTTACTCTGTGGCCTCAAAACTGGCAAGAATGGTTTCAGCCAAAGACACCACTTTTTCACCTCATGGTTAAAAATATACATATTGGTTTGGCAACTGTTTGCTGTCTATGGGTAAAATGTATTTTAAAACTTTCTGAATTTTAAAGTTGATTTCTTTTCAAAACTTTCTAAGAAATTTTGAATTTTAAAAATTTTATATTAATGTGAGGGAAAGCTAATATATTAAGCCTTAAGAGAGTGGTTGACATAAATGTCCAATACTCAATTTTAATGAAATAAGTATATTTTGAAATAAGTATATTTATATACAATACAATTTCAAATAACTTAAATATATATGACAAAAAAAAGTTCGGCTTCTGTGCACAGCTGAAAAGACAGTAGCCAAAACAAAGAGACACCCAACTGAATGAGAAGAAATATTTGTTCTCCATATAAGTGATAGAGTCTAATATAAAAGATTCATAAAGAACTCACACAATGTAACAAAAAAAAAGCAATATGTCCAGTTAGAAATTGGGAAGAACAGCTAAAAAGACACTTCTCCAAAGAGGAAATACAAATGGACAATAGGCATATGAAAAATTGCTCAACATCACTAATAAGTCAGGAAAAAACAAATCAAAACCACCATGAGATACCACCTTACACCAGTAAGAATGGCCCATACCAAAAATACAGTCAACAAAAAGTGCTGGCACAGATGTGAAGAAAAAGGAACACTTACACTGCTGGTAGGAATGCAAACTGGTCCAGCCACTGTGGAAAGTTATGTGAGGACCCTCAAATTACTGAAAATGGAACAACCAGTTGATCCAGCAATTACACTTCTGGGAATCTACCCAAAGGACACCAAAACACTAATTAAAAAAAACACGTACTTGGATATTTATTGTATCACTATTCACAATAGCCAGAATATGAAAACTCAAATGCCCCAAAACAGATGAGTCAGAATTTACACAATGGAATTTTATTCTGCAATCAAAAAAGACAAATTTGATGCATTTGTGATAGCATGAATGGACCTAGAAAAATCATGCTAGTGCAAATAAGCCAGAAAGAAAAAGAGAAATACCGGATGGTCCCACCTCTATATGTGGGATATAGGGAAAGCAAACAAACAAAAGGACAAAGAAAAAAAATTTTTTTTAATTTTTTTCTTTTTTATTTATATATAAATTTCACAACATTTTAATCCCCAGACTTTACCCCCCTTCCCCTCCACTCCCCCCTTTCCCTCCTGCTCAAAGTTGTGCTCTTCAGTTTGGTGCTTAGCTTGTTTTGACTTTTCCCCAAGTCTTTTGTTTATTTTTTTCACTGTATCCCATATGTTAGTGAAGTCATTTGGTTTCTGTCTTTTTCTTCTTGACTTGTTTCTGCTAATATGATTCCTTCTAAGTACATCCATGTTGTCATAAAGTCGTCAAATTTGTCATTTTTAATTGATGAGTAATATTCCATTGTGTATATGTACCACATTTTTTTCATCCAGTCATCTGTTTTGGGGCATTTAGGTTGCTTCCATGTCCTTGCAATTATAAATTGTGCTGCAGTAAACATCCCAGCACAGGTGTCCCTTTGTACCCACATATAGGTCTCTTTGGGTAGATTCCCAAGAGAGCAATTGCTGGATCAAATGGTAATTCCATTTTCATTAACTTGAGGGCCCTCCATACAGCTTTCCATATTGGTTGGACAAGTTTACATTCCCACCAACATTGTAGTAGTGTTTCTTTCTCTCCACATCCTCGCCAGCAATTTGTGTTGCCTGTTCTTTGGATGTGGGCCATTCTTACTGGTGTAAGGTGGTATCTCATTGTTGTTTTGATTTGCATTTCTCTTTATTACTAGCAAAGTTGATCAGTTTTTCATGTGCCTGTTGGCCATTTGTATTTCCTCTTTGGAGAAGTGTCTTTTTAGTTCTTCTCCCCATTTTTTGATTGGGCTTTTTGTTTTGCTTTTGTTTAGTTGTGTTAGTTCCTTGTGGATCTTCGTTATTAAACCCTTGTCACTCATGTGGAGAGCAAAGATTTTTTTCCCATTCGGATGGGGATCTTTTAGTTTTTTCTGTTGTCTCTTTTGCTGTACAGAAGCTTTTTAGTTTGATGTAGTCCCATCTGTTTATGTTTTCCTTCATTTTTTTGCCATCTGTAGATGTTTCCAGAAAGGGATTTCTGAACTGTAGTTCATGGCGAGTTTTGCCCAAGTTTTCCTCAATGTATGCTACGGTTTCAGGTCTGACCTCTAAGTTTCTTATCCATTTTGAGTTTATTTTTGTACATGGAGTAAGGGAGATTTCTTGGTCCATTTTTTTGCATGTCTTAGTCCAATTTTCCCAGCACCATTTTTGAAGAGGCTATCCTTGTTCCAAGGTAAGTTTTTCACACCTTTATCAAAGATTAGTTGACTATAGATGTGTGGTTTTATTTCAGGGCACTCAATTCTGTTCCATTGATCTGACTGTCTGTTTTTGTACCAATACCATGCTGTTTTAATTATTATGGCTTTGTAGTATAGTTTAAAGTTTGGAATTATAATACCTCCATTCTCTTTTTTTCTGGTCAGGAGGCTTTTGGATATTCGAGGTCTTT
Source organism: Uropsilus gracilis (assembly GCA_004024945.1). NCBI lineage: Eukaryota > Metazoa > Chordata > Mammalia > Eulipotyphla > Talpidae > Uropsilus > Uropsilus gracilis. The sequence goes on from PVHY01026205.1 coordinate 7,664, forward strand.
TGTTATTCCATATGAATTTCAGTAATTTTTGTTCTATCTCTTTAAAAAATGTCATTGGGATTTTTATTGGGATTGCATTGAATCTGTAGATTGCTTTAGGACAAAGAAAATTTAAAACTAACAAACTAGTTGGGTGTGGTGGTGTACATCTGTAACCCAAGCACTGGGAGGCAAAAAGGCCAGGGATCACTTGAGTTCAGAGGTTTGAGACTACCCCTGGCTGGCATCGTAGTCTCATAAAAAGTACCTAGTCTCAAAAAAGCAGCTGGGCATGGTGGCAGGCACCTGTAATCTCAGCTACCTGGGAGGCTAAGGCTGGAGATCGCTTGAGTCTACAGATCCGGACTACCCTAGGCAACATAGTGAGACCTAGTCTCAAAATAAAAAACAAAAACAAACAAACAACAACAAAAAAAAACAAATCAAACAAACCCAAAACTAACAAACTGTCAGCAGAACTGAAACATAGGGCAAGAGAGGGGTAGGAGGTAAAATTAGTGGAGGGATGGGTACAAGAAATTAGGATGATGATTCATGGGTGACAAGATGGTGGGATAACCTCGGGGTATACAATGATGTAAAATATATATGCACGTATAATCAAATAAGAAAAAAATAAAAAAGAACTGGCAAGGCAGGTTAAGCAGGTTTAGAAATGGCTAATTTGAGTACGTGTTCTATATGAGTAATTAATTTCAGCAGGCTCTGGGATAGAGCTACTGTCTCAAGTTGTCTGGGAACCTAACTTGGGAAATTAGAGAAGATAGATAGTGGCCTAGAGTGTAAGAGTCCTGGAAGGACTGAGAAATGAGGTTATTGGAATATGGTCTCTGTGCTGGTTTATTGCATACAAAAGGTATATTTCCAGGTGATGTCTTACTATCCCTAGTGATGTTGGGAGAGAAGGACAGGCTTTCTTTTACTAAAAACCTTTTCCCCAACTTTTTCCAAAACTAGAAAATCTTTTACCTTATTCTGATACAAAAGGGGCAAAAGCCCTTATCAACCCTTATGCTACCACACACTAGTTCCCTTTGTCATTCAAATACCTGCTGCTAGCTGGGCTCTCTCTCCCAAACCAGAGAAAAACAACTTTAAGCTGTGGATTCTTCACCACCTGTAGCTCTTCCTATAATATTCAAAGCCAGAGAAAACTCTTAAAGTGAGCAAACTATTTATTACTGAAAGTGGGTGACCGGAAGAAGACTTTCTGACTTTAACTGAACACATATAGGCCTGCTTCTCTCTCAGAAGCAGGCTATAAACTGTTACATTAGCAATTACCTTTACCTTTAACCTAGACACACCTCTGCCTGCTTCTCTCTACAAAGCAGGCTGCAGTTAATTAGCATGTACACTGTATCTACCTACTATTGATATGCAAACATCAGCTACCAGCTTCTCTCTGCTTTCCTTCCCTCTTTCAGACCTAGAAAAAAAAAAATTAAAAACACAGTTTAAACTCTACACTTGTGGGTTCTTTCCACCATCCCTAGCCTTCTTAACCAAATTACCAAACCAATGCAAGACTATCAGTGCAGACTAATTTATTTCTAGCAAAGTGATTTCTAATTATCCTAATAACCACACAAGAAACATGTAAGGAAAACTCTGATTACTTTAACATTGTCCAAAACCTTTCTCAGCATTGTCCAAAGTCCTTTCCCAGATTGCCCAGAAATCCTCAGTCTCTCAGTCCTGATCATCTCACCAATGTCCAGTCAGAGTCCATCTCCAGATGCTTGAAGGCATGTTCCTTTGGCTGCTCCTTTGGCTTGCTCCTCCTTGTCTTTCATGCTGTGTTCTCCTTGTGACCTTCAGGTAGCAGGAACTTCATGGTACCGGACCCAGTCAAATTCACTTTCTTTTCAGGTCTGTCTTGCACAGCCTCTTGCAGATACAAGTTAAACTCAGCAAAACAAACTCCAACATGGAGTTCAAACCTGCAAACTCCTTAACTGCATTCAGCACACATGCTGCCAGCCTGGGTCAGTCAAAGGTTATAGGCCCCCAGGCCTGGCCATGTCCACATGGCTCACATCTTTACAAGATGGCCGATTCCCATCTCTCCTCCATTGAACCTCTCTATCTGATCTCCATATTGCCTCTGAATCAGAATCCCAATCCCCCTCTTTGTTTGCATACCCTTTATATATCCTGATTTCCCCCTTCCAGGAAACCTGTTTCACCTTGACCATTTCACTTCTTTCTTCCCCCTGCATCACCCTGAAGGGAAATTTCAACTAAGGTCATTTTCACATTTTAGCATCTGTCCTTGAAATCTGCAATAAACAGGAGACAGTGGGGGAAGGGGTAGCACACCCTGTCATTACTAAACTTGAAAGTGATTACCTAAATATGTACAAGATAGGCATAATAGAAAACCCAATTATCCCACCACCAACCCAAAACTGTCCTTTAGTCTCTGGTTACCTCACCACACAGGTCCAATCAATCTGAGTTCAGTAGTATATGTTCTATATGCAGAACATCCTTCTTTTCCTCTTTTGTGTGTTCCAACTTTCTCCAAGCAAGTAGTCAAAGGTGTGATGTTCTTTTCCCTTTTGGCATTCTCTCAACTTTAGGCAGTAGGAAAACTCCAAGATACAGGAACCAACAAAGTCCATTTACTTAAGCCTAGCTCACAGTCATTCCAAAAGCATCTGAGTTAAAATAGATAATGACAAAATCCAACATGGAGTTCAAATCTGCAAATTCTTTAGACTCCTTCAGCACACACACTTGGCTTATGAATGCTAAGACCATGAGTTCACCAACCCGGGGCCCTTGGCCACAGCCCCAGGCCCCTTCCAAAATGGTTGAATCCTTCTCTTTTTTCTAGGTTCTTTTTACACCCTTGTTGCCCTCTTTTCCCACTCAGACAGGACTCAGGAGGGAGTCCCATCAATCATATCACAAAGACTTTGCTTTTCTTTCCTCTTCCTCTTCTATCCTTCACAAAGGAAACTACAAATTCAAATCTTGAAACTTACAGTTCTAAAGCAACAGAGAAGTAACCCACCCCCTTTTTAAAAAACTATTATCAATGGTACCAACTATGTTAATGGCAGTTACCCTCCAACACTAGAACTAGGAATTAGCCAGTCTTGGAGGGACAGTCTATCAAGGAAGGGCCCACAAAACAAATTATCAGAAAGATAAAAAGTAAAAAGGATATACAAATGAATGCAAACTAGCCAATTCCAATCAGATATGGACTACTTAGTATCAATTGCCAAGGGTGGGGTTCTCCTCCTTAATCTGCTATAGACTAAGAGTTCCTGAAAATGAGTGTCAACGAGCAATTCTGAAAATATCTAGTAAACTACAGAGAGGTGTTTTGTGTTTAAAATTCAATACTTTAAAACAAAAGATTGAAAATAACTTAATCTTTCTTGCTGCAAGCATATATTGTACTTGTCTTATATACCTATGCATTACATGATTTGTATAAATAATTCTTCATCAAGATTTTCATTATACCTATAATTATGATATTGGGTAACTAAACAAGCAAAAACAGGGTGCTTAACTAAATTTACAAACAGGAGCAGCTGGCCCTTTAAAGCCAGCCACACACCAGGTTTTAGATTCCCAGCCTGCACAAATAGTAGCAAGACCACTAAAACCTTAAGATGAGGCAAAAACAGATTTACTTATCAAAAGTACAAAACAAACAAAAGTCACTATGGGTACAAGGAACTTCTTTGGTAATCTTATCCACCAGTCCAGCCTCTAATCCAAAAGGCTACATGTGTCCTTCAGTTATATGCTTCCTCAAAGCGGTGACTTCCCTACCTTCAAGCCAGATGAAGAAGCCAAGGTGGCGCCATCAATCCTTCAAAAGCAGGAGATTCAAATCCAACGAGGAAACTAGGATAGTGTCTTCAATTCTTCTGCAAAAGGCACAGCTCCAGCATTCTTTCAGCTTCAACTCTAAAGTGACCCCAAATCATCAAGATTCACTCAATACAACAGCAGCAACCACTTTAGACTTCTCACGATGAAAACAGCAACACAGCAAGTTCTCTTTAGGTCTCCAGACAATTTCCTAACTTCACAGTTTCAAAGTTAAACCAGGTTTTCAAGTACCAAATTTCCAAGTCAGTTTATAAAGGTCACAAGTTTCTCTAAAATGCTTCCCAGGACTCCTCACCAGTGCAAACTAGGGCCCTGCAGCTGCACATGGCTGAGGCAGCTTGGAGGCCTCCAGTCTCCCTACTCCTCTGCTCTGCCTTCTCTCTGTACCTTTTCTCCACTCTGTCTGTCTTCTCTCCTTAAATCCCCTCTTACTGATTCCATGATGAGAAGGCTTGGCCTCCCTTCTCCAAGTCTACACCCACCAATGCACAATGACTGTTGTTCTAATGCAGCACCACAATGCTGGGGCCACTGCCTCCTAATTTCACCACGCCCCCCCCCCATCAATTAGACTAGAATTATTAAAGGAACAAAAAGTTCTATACAAACAAGAAAACACTGCATCCATTAGTGAGTCTACAAATTCTTTCTTTACAATTTTGTTTTGTTTTGTTTTCTCATGGTTGATCAAGAAAAATTTAATTCATAGTCATTGAATATGTCATGACCATAGTCATGGCCACTAAGAAGGCATGTGTTTTATCGTATTAAGAATTATAGCACCAAATGCCAAAAATTATTTTTCTTTAGCTAATCAGAAAATACCAATAACTATGATGTTCAATTACCAATCATCCTGATTAAAGTATAATTGTAACATCTCAAATTTTTGCATTAAAGTTTCTCTTCCTATCAATGTTTTCTTTCCAGAATACCATACGCTGCTACTTAATTCTATCACCAGACCAGCTATGGGATTTTCTTCTGAAAGCAGTACTCAGTTAACCGAGACCATAGTAAATGCTCTTGCACTGTTTTCTGAAAAATGTCTCAAATCACAAAATCATCAATATATGTAAAAAATAACATGAACATTTTTGCATATATGTGCTTTTATTTTCCTTTTTAATGTGTTTTCTAGGATTAAGGTAAACAGATGCCATCAGTAAAATTCTCTGCTTTTTAAATTATGTTTTGTTTTCTAATGAACTGCTTAGTTAAGGTAAACAATCTTCAGTTTTGACATACACCTTTCTAAACAGTAATAACTGCATATAAAAATAAAATAGCTTTAGCAGTGTCCTAGTACTACCAAATTAATACTGGCAGAACCTGACAGAACTGGATACTGGCAGAACCTGACAGTGAGTGAATTAGAAAGAAAAATATATTTCTAAATATAGTTACTTAAAAAACAACTTTCAAAGGCATCACCAATAAAGAAATCCCATGCTCCAACAATGATTAATAAATTCCTCTGTAAGGAAAAGTCATGATTTAAGATACTATATAAGCCTTAAATAAAGGTAACTTCATATGTCAAATGAATCTGATCCCACTCAAAAGCCTAAAAGTAAGCTTTGATTCCTTTTTTCTGACCCCACAATATCACAAAGACCCAATGATTTTACTTAATCACCATCACTTTTTCTATTCTACCTACTCCCCTTTATCTCCATCACCACAACACAGGTCATCTGACCTGACACCTCCAACCCTACTCTACAAAATAGATGACTTGATTTCTATAAACCTACTCTGCATCATACAAAATGATGTGTGAAAAATGATGATTTGTGTTGTTTTCTACCCTATTATTGACATCTTTCTTGCTTGAATATCTTATTTGCTTTCTATTGCAATTATGATAAACATTCTTAGCATGATCTAGAATTAATTCTAGTGCCGCATCATCTTTTACTTCCCCTCTCTCTGGCTATACTGTATATTTTAAGTGTCATCTATGTGTTGTATGGAAACACACATAAGGACTGAGTACACGGTCTTCATCTCACTGGAATTCCATTTCCAAACCTATAAATAATCCCTGTTATCATTTACCAGCTCAATCATTACCTCTTCATTTTCCTCACCTTCCTAACTGTACCAAGTCCCTGCATTTTACATACAATTAAAGTAACACACTCTGTCATCACTGGCATCCTTCAAAGTTACAACCTTACTTTTTGAAGTGATTATTTTTATTTGTAAATATTCTGACTGCTAGAATAAATTCTATTATAGCAAGTGCCATATTTGATTTCTTTAAGTCTCTGATTTGAGAGAAGCAAGTTATTTAACTAATATTTATTGAAGAAATTAAGAAAGAAAATTATTCCGCATCCTAACTCATCCTGACTCAATTCAATGATAATTCAAGTGCTCATCACTTTTTAAAAACTCTTCCTTTGGGACTTTTAAAAGAACATGCACATTCAGATGAATCTTTTCATTTGTCTGCCCTACCTCTCTAGAAGAATATAGCACATATTTTGCTGCTATTATATCAAAAATACATATACATGTGTATAAAATTGTATGTCAAAAATAAAGCTTTAATTACTATACTATGGAACTTTTAGTGTGAACAAAATTATTTCTAATTATTTTTAACAAGATTTATTTTCCCAATAGCTTTTTATTCTGCTTAAATGAAAGCAGAAAAGACCAGAACCTTATGGAGTTTATAAAAAGTGACAAATGTGCCGGGTTTCACAGTTTCACGTATCTTCTTACATTTAATTGTGAAAACAAGAGTTTTCATAATTTTACAGATGGGAAAACTGCGGCTCAGAAAATGTAACTATCTTATTCAAAGTTGCATGAGTAATAACTGATCAGTTTGAAATTTTAATTAAAATTATACAACTCTAGTGTTGTTTAAAAAAATAGGATTTCCCCATAAGACACCATCAAAGCAATATTGAAACAATGAGAATTACAGGTTCAGCATTGCCACTTGGTTTCTGACATAATATATTATTTTTCCCTTCAATAATTTCAACTGGCAAAATGTATTAAGCAATTACAATATATTTGGAGTCATAAGACCTATTTAATAAACAGAAGAGTGAGAATAGCCACTAAATTTTGGTTTATGAGCAATATCTTCCCTGTGATCTGTATTCCTATTCATTAACATATGGTTTAAATTTTGAATTTCCAGTAAACTGTAGTCAGAGTATATTCAAATACATTTTAAATTAAAATTAGTGTCTTCTATATTCAAATGCTTCAATGGGGAGAAAGTGTTTTGATGAAATCCAATAGAAGCAAATGAACTAAATCTTTTATTTTCATAAACTGTGGTATTTTTGTGTATGCATATACTTAGTGCTAGGTTGGGTTTCAGGAAAACTATCATTATCTTACTGTTATTTTCCCAAACTTAATGTTTCTGGTAAATACTAAAAATTAGTTATGTAATAAAAACATTAAGTAGCAAAATTCTCTTGGATATCTTACCTACCTTATTTATTGTTTGTATTACCTTATTGTCAGATAGTTTTAATAGTGTATTCATGCAATAAATGTAATTCACAGAATAACTTCAGAAAATAAAGTAGCAACTTGGATTTTTATCAAAACAAAAGACTAGAGAAGTTTTACTTTGGAATATGTAATAGTGCTAGCCTTACACAACTTAGAAAATATACAGAAAACTAATTAATTTTTCCTGATGTTTCTCAACACCGAAGTGTGTCCACTAGTAAACTCTGATCTTCTGGCTTGTCTTCTCTGCTGTGGAACCTATACCCTTGACCTAGCTGGAACAAGTGTGATCTCTGCTCTGACATTCTTTATGTGCCATACCTGACATAGAACGTCTGTTTTCAGTTTGAAGTCTATTTTTTTCAGATTTAAGTATGGCTGTACCTGCTTTCTTTGGGAGTTCATTCATTTGCAGGATTGTTTTCCAACCCTTTACTTTTAATCTATGTTTATCCTCAGCAGTTGGGTTTGCTTCCTGGGACAGCAGAAGGATGGTTCTCTTTTTCAATTCATTCAGTTACTCTGTGTTTTTTTATTGGTGCCTTTAGTCCATTAACATTTTAGGGTGATTATTGTTATGTGGAGGTTTGTACTTGTCATTTTGTTCATGTTTTGTTGTTCTATTCATTACCTTGTTACGTTTTCCTTGTTTGTTCCTCTGTTGGTTTAAATTTTAAAGCTTCTTGTAGTAGTTCTTGAAGGGGGGAATCAGTAGAAATGAATTTCTGAAGATTTTTTTTTTTGAGACTAAGTCTCTCTATGTTGCCCAGGGTTGTCCCAATCCCGTGGACTCAAGAGATTCCCAGCCTTAGCCTTCCAGGAAGCTGGGATTGCAGGCTTCCACCACCATACCCGGCTGCTTTTTTCAAGACTAGGTCTCACTATGTTGCCTGGGGTAGTCTCAAACCTGTGAACTCAAGCAATCCAAGGCCTCTTGCCTCTCAGTGCTTGGACTACAGGCACACACCACCACGCTCGGCTCTGAAGATTTTGTTTGTCTGCAATGATCCATATTTTTCCCTGACAAATGAGAGGTCTGCAGGATTAAGTATCCTTGGCTGGCATTTTTTCTCTTGGAGTTTGTTGAATACATTGCTTCATTCTCTTCTTGCCCAAAGTGTTTCCTCCGATAAGTCTGATGTAAGCCTAATAGGTTTTTCTTTATAAGTTATCTGTTTCTTGCCTCTTACCAGCTTCATTATGTTCTCTTTATCTTGGATTTTTGTTTTACTATTATGTGCTTGCAGTACTTTTGTTTATGATAATTTTCTTTTCATAATTTTCTATTTTCATTTCTTGCTTCACATTTGGGAAGTTCTCTTCAATTATTTCCTTGAATGGTTTCTTAGTTCCTTTGTCTCTCTCCTCTCTTTCTGGGATTCCCATGAATCTGATGTTTACTTTTCTCATGGTGTCAAATATTTCTTGGAGTATTTTTTCAGTCTTCTTCTTCTGGAACTCTCTCTCCTTTTCTTTTTGGGTACTTTTATCTCTGAGTCTTCAACAGCACTGATACATTCTTCTGTTTCTTCTTCATTGATTTTTTTAAGTTCTTTCTTGTTTTGATTTTTAGTTTCATTTTCATTCCTTAGTTTGTTGGTTGTATTCTACATATCATTCTTTCCCTTCTCTGCTTTTTTGCTTAGATATTTGTGTCTGCATTTCCTACTCTATCTTTTCTCTTATATCTTTCAGTTTTTCCTTATGGTGGTTTTGAATACTTTTTCAGTCAGGTCAAAATAGCTTTGTGTGTCTATGCTGTTGATATCAGAGGGCTGACTTTCTTTATATGATTATTACTTGGAACATTTCTTTGATCATTGTAGGTTTCTTCCAGCCCATAGTTTGCCATTGCGTTTGTTCTGTTCATGGTGCCACCCCCTCCTTAACTTCTGTCAACTAGCCCCCTGCAGCAGGGCTTCTGATCACTCCTAGCTGGTTGTTTTGGGCTACTAGAATTGGAGATGATGTTCGCATGGTCTCCACATGGGCTTGTAACTTCAGGGTGGCTGATGTGGACAGGTTTCCCAGGTTAATGTTACAGAAATAGGGGCTTCAGTGTGGAGCTTTCCTGAAGCTCCTGCCAGGGCACTCTTATGCTGTGGCAAGTACTGAAATGAGCTGATTTGTCCCAGGTCTCCTGTCCATCTAACTTTGTGGAGAGGAGTCCCAGGCCCCCATCCAGGGTAGTCTGGGGTCCTGTGTGGTAGGTGCCCTGATAAACACAAGATGGGGGTGAATCAGCTGTGAGGTGCCTGCTGGCTGCTTGGAGTGAACTTTTGTGTTAGGTTGTTAGGTTCCTCCGGGTTTTGGCCCTCAGAGTGGGACCATTGGGCTGAATGGACTGTTCTTCCTAAGGTCTTTCTCTTTTGAAGTTGTGACTCCAGGAGAGATAGGAAGTGGGCAAAAGAGAGAATGGAGGAAGAAAAGAAAAAGGAAAAAAATGAAAGAAAGGAAAATGAACAGAACGAGAGAGGAGGGCAGTGAAAAAAATGGGCAATGTTCAAAAGGGGAGGAAAAAAATAGGAGAGGTGGGCA
>PVHY01026206.1:0-17555 GCA_004024945.1 Uropsilus gracilis
ACTAGGTCTCACTATGTTGCCCTGGGCGGGTCTCAAACCCATGGACGCAAGTGATCCCCAGTCTCAGCCTCCCTTCCTAGGCTGGGATTAAAGGTGTGCACCACCGCACCCGGTCCCTTTAATGACATTTCTCTCTTGAGAGAATGATCCTAAAACCCAGGTTTTGGCTTCTCTTGAAAACCTGAGCCAGCTGCTCAAAACCACTGCAGGGGTGGCCCTCGGGACCCCCCAAAGGAGCAGGCACCCCCTTACCTCCAATGACTGTCAGGCCAGCCAGGGAGGGAGTGGCCCCAGGGTGTGGGGCTTACAACCATCAATGGGGAGGGTATCAAGGTGGGGGGCTGCCTGCTAGAGGCCCTCCTCTGGCCCCTGCTTATCCCCAGCCAGGTCTGCGGTTCCCCCAGCACCTTCTCTCTGGACCTATTCCCTCCCAAGCCGCCGCTCCCTTCCTCCAGGATCCAAGGAGCTCTGCCCCTCAAAAAAATCCCAGCTCTAGACCAACCTTCGAGGTGCTGTGAGTGGGTGGGAGACGTCATCTCCTACACCCCCGCCCCTAGGACACAGAAAGCTAAAACCGGAGGACCTGGGAACATGTGACGAGGTCACCCCCTTTTGCAGATGGGGTAAACTGAGGCACAGACGGTCCTCACCGGAAACAAAAAGCTCCTGGAATCCAATGCTAGTCCTGCCTCCTTCTCAATGGGCGGTCTGACTCTCACTGCCCAGCTCCCCTCCCCCATTCCAGCAGGGGGTTCCTGGTCCTCTCCACCCACCACCTACCGTCCACCACCCACTGTCCACTTCCCACCATCCACCACCCACCACCGCCACATTCGGGCGCTCTGCACTTTGGTCGGAGACCAGGCACAATTCCCGACGTGGAAAAGTGGCCTCCCTGCCCCCGATGCTGTGTGGCAGAAGAGGGAGGATGCGGGCAGCTTCTGGGTGCCTGGCGTGGGCAGGTGAGGATGCAGTGGGGACCCTGTTGCCCCCCGCGCCAGCAGCCCTCTGCGCTGTCTAGTACCTGAGGTTTGAGAATTGCCTTCTCTCTCGCTCGTGCTCTCTCTCCGGTGCGCTCCCTTCCTCCCCAGCCAGGGAAATGGGGGCGAACTCTCCCAAGATCCCCAATTTAAAATAAAGTCAGATCTTTTCCTCTCCCCGTCCGTCCTCACTACCTAATAACCACACTTGTGTGAAGTTGATGCTCTACATAACGAAAAGAGAGGCCTCCTTAGAGAGGGTACAATCAGACAATTTTTAAGATCATGGAGCATTAGACCATTCCCAACTGGGTTTACTAATCAAACAGCCAAATCCTTCATAACCAGCCAATCCCTACAGGGCAATTAAATCCTTCCCCTTTAAAACACTTGCCACACTGTCTGGGGACAGAAAGAAAAATTTGCAAAATTCATTTGATAAATTAGCCAGGGAAAAGAAAGGAGTGAATCAAGCTTTGTTCTTTTCATTTTTTTTAATTATGGAATTCACAATGCCTGAATAATGTTTAATAAGAACTATGAAAATTCCTAACAGTATTACAACACAACACAAAAGAATTAACCTGGTTACCGTGAAAAATTGCATATTTAATTAAGAACAGAGAGTTCAAAACTATCCAGAGATTTCAAAAGTGCTGTTGCCTGAGGGGCCAAATTACATGCTTCCAGGGCTGCTAACGGAGTTAGCGCGTTCAGTCATTACCCAGGCGTTCCCATTAAGTGACTCTGGGCAGATGACATCAAATTCATTTCAAAAGCACCAGGAACTGAAGCATTCACTTGGGTAGTTTAAGGGAAAGCAACTATCCTGCTGGTACAAATCAGACCCCTTGTTGATAAAGGCAATAATTAAAGAATAATGTTAATTAGCTCCTTTTATTTGAAGAAAAGTGTGGTAGTTGGAGTGCTTCCAGGCTGTTGAGGTGGGGAGTAGCTCTTTCCGGAGGAAAGGGAGGCTGCTGGTGGCAGTGGGGAGCTGGGGCCCCGGGGAAGGGAGCAAGATGACAGAGGCTGGGACAGAGCTAGGCGGGGGGGCCTGTTAAGAAGGGTGGTGGCAGGGTCCAGTTTTCATGTTGGTGTTGGCCTGGTTACCCTAAGGCCTTCGAGGAGGTGGCTTGGGAACGCGAAGGAAGATGACATTGCTGGCATCTCGGACACGGATGCCATGAGACCTACTTCCATCATGGTGGGTCTGGCAAACCCAGGAGACAGACCTCCATCTTTGGCCACTTCCTCATAACCACTCCCCTCACAGAGTCATTTCTGTCATGCTTCTTCCTCTCAGACAATGTCCTGTCACACCTACCTGTTTCCAACTGCTTCCTGTCATATCTGCTCCAGCCTGGCCAGTTCCTGTCACACCCATTCCCTTCACGGCCTGTCATACCTAAGTCAGGGCCACCTCCCTTGCTATAGCTGACTGGTTTCCCCAAAGATGGCCACCACAATGTCAGTTTCCACACAGATTCTTGATGGCGACCTTGCTTGACTGTGAAAATGCCTTTCACTTCCACCTTGCTCTCTCCAGATGCCCTCCCTGGGAAGCCAGCCGCCATGTTGTGAGGAAGCCCAACGCATAGCCCACATGGAGAGGCTACCCACAGAGTCATTCCAGCATGGAACTGAGGTTCCCAACCACAGTCAGCATCCACCCCAAGACATGTGAGTTGTCAAGTTACCCCCGAACTTTGACTCTTCACAGCTGAAGCCCCAGTTGCCACAGAACAGAGACAAGCTGAGTCAGCTGGGTTCTGTCCAAATCCCTGAGTCATGTTCTGTGGGTCTCCACAGCTGTTTTACCCACTAAGCTCTAGGGTAATAAGTGGCTGATACATTAACACAGACCCACGGTCATCCGTACCATCTCCCCTTCCGCGCAGACCCAGCCTGAGAAACTATCGACGTGTCTGACCATTAGTGACAGGAGCTTGTCCCATAGAAAGCCATCATGACCTTTACCCTCAGCTTCCTCAGCCAGCACCCAGCGAGCCCAAGTACTCCTCTGCCTGCTGCATGCGGGAACAAGAGGACGCAGCAAACTAGTCTAGCATGCCGAGGAGAGAGCCAGGAAGCCCCATAGGATCTCAGATAAAACAGGGACCCCAGACTTCTGGGTGGTCTGCCCAGGGCCCCGGGGCCAATTCACGGCAGAGCTCAGCTCAGATCCCCCCGACTCCCAGCAAACTCTGTCATTAGCAAGTGTTTGCCCGTTAGCAAGAGCCCATCAGTACAGTCCAGAGAAACCAGCCGTGCTCTGGCCAAGCCCACCCCCAAACCAGCCCCCACCCGCTAAAGGGCATCCAAGGCAGGGCAGCCCAGCCCCTCGAGGGTGCTTGCCTGGCACACCCCACCTTGGTGGCTGAGCGGGGTGCAGGCGCGGGTCTGGGTCTCCTGCTCCCCTGAGCAGGCGGACGGCCTCTGTGGGCCTCACGCAACCCAAGACGCTGAGATGCACTGTTCTGCGCGGAGGATCATTTTTTCCTGGAGACGAATTTCACAAAGTAGGCCACGGGCCGTGGGACCAACCCCCTTGCTCACAGCGGCTGAAGAAGACGCCCTCCCAGGATGGCACGAGCTCAGAGGCCCCAGGCGCTGGCCCGAGAAGCCCAGCTACCCCAGCGTGTGAAGGGCTCCTGCCAGACTCTCTGCCATGGCCCCCAGCTCCCATCTTGGCCTGAGGTCCCAGCTTCAAGTCCCAGCTGCCTGTCACGGCTCTCTCTTGACCCAAGCCCCCCCATTCCTGGCAGCTAGGGTGTCCCCTGAGAGCCAAACCCCATCACCTGGACCTTGGCCTTGGCAGGGCAAGTCACGGCCCTCCCCAGTCACGCACCGTTCTCTGTCGTGTCCACAGAAAGGGCAAGAGAGTCTACACATGCTGGGATCAAACTCCCTGGCCTTAGGCAAGTCACTCAGCCTCTCTGTGCCTCAGCTTCCTCCTCTGCACAATGGCGACCTTAACAGTGTCTACATCATGCAGTTGTGACCGGAGTTAAGTCATCTAAACGCTGGCATTTAGGAAGCACTTAGAGTTGTGCCTGGCACACAGCCACCCGTGACATGGGAAATTAAAAATAAATAAACACTTGAAACGAGCCAACACAAACAAGTTCGTCGTTCCTCTCACCCCCAACGGGTCCTGTCGCTGCGCCCGTTTTCTGGAATGGCGACACCGATGCCACAGACAGCAGCACCGTGCCTGCCCAGTCGCAAGTCAGCGCCGCTGGGTCTCAGAGGTAGGCCGCTCTCGCCTTGGCTTCCAGGGGCTGCGCCGAGGTGTGGAGGGGCAACTGGGCTCAGCGGGAAGTAGGGAATGCCCGTGGGACTCCTACCTCCAGCCCCAGCTATGTGACCGAGCACGCTGACTGTGGCCCTATGTGACGAGAAGCCGGAATGTGAGCTTTTCCGAGGTGACCTCTGAACAGGGAACGAGCATTGGGAACCTGCCACGTGCCACAGCGGTCACTGCGGCTGCGATGTGATGAGCTAGTAGTGGACGGAGGGACCAACAAAGGACTGGGCAGTCGGGGAAGCAGCCCAGACCAGGGATGACCAAACAGGTGATGGAGGTGGGTGCCCAGCTCAGTGCCATGTCCAGGAAGGGAAGCTGGAAGGGAAGCGAGAACCTGGGAACAGTGTTCCGGCCATGGGAACAGCAAATGCAAGGGCTGGGAGGAGTGAGGAGTGTGGCAGTTTGGGGCGAGAGAGGCTACAGGGCTGTGGAATGCACACAGAGGACAAGACAGAGGCTAGGAAGCAGGTGGTAGATTTCTAGAAACCAGAAACCTCTGGGAAAACCGCATCTCCACCGGGAAAATGCTGTGTGCCCCTGGGAAGTTTCTGTCTCTGGCCACCTGTGGGTTAGCATGCTGGGACTGGAGCAGGCATGCAGTCTTGGATGGCCCAGACCATTTGGAAAGGGTCCCCTCCTAGGAAGTGAGTTTCTGAACCACTTGCCTCCACAGTGCTGCCTGAAACCAGCCTTTCCCTGCTGAGGACTAGGGAACAAAACCACAGGTGACAAGGGGACACCTTTGAAGCACCGAGTCCCTGCCACACCCCATGCTGGACCCTTCCCGTGGATTCTCTGGCTTTCTCCACGCTATGACCCAGTGAGGGGTGATCACTGCTACCCACATGTCACAGAAGAGGAGAGCAAGGCACATAGAGGGCCAGTTCCCTGGTGGCATCACACAGCAGTGAGGAGGAGCAGCCACCTCCTGCTCCTGCACCCCAAGCTACCAGGCTGGAGTGTCCCACTCCAAGGGGGACCAAGACTCCCAGGGAAAGCGGCCAATTCTGAGGAGGCAGTGCCTGCCAGCTGGCTCTGCATTTCCCCAGTCACCTCCACTGCAGCAAGACCAATACTTGGGGTGCCATGCTTTGCTTTGGGGGAGTCATTAAATGCTGCACCAAACCAGTCAAAAACTAACTGCATGGGGAGGAGACACAGAAAAGGACAGCAGTCTGGGAGCACGAGAACACAAATGTGCACACACACACATGACGGGCACACCAGGCAAAGACATATATACACCTGCTTGCACACACACAGATACCCACACACGGATGCATTCACACAAACACACATTCAAAGACACACAGAAACACGCTGCGATACATACAAAGACAAAGAGACACTTAAATATGCAAAGATGCAAACATACGGAAAGACACGCACACACAAAGATGCAGTCACATGCGTAAATGCAGTCATACCACAATCATGTCCGTCTCTCTTTGTTCATCTGACTGATCACCTTTAAGGGCCTGCTACATGCTCAGCTTGCTCACCTAGGTCCTGGGGACAAGATGCTCTATGCCTGCTTGGACCATGAGATTCATATAAAGATGCAGATACTGATCAATAATCTGGACTCTATCTGATACCTGCCACGGTACCACCTTGAGTGTGCTGGAACAAGGGAGCCACCCCAAGAAATGACACTGAGGAAGTTCCCATGGTCAAGAAGGAACGGATAGGGAGACACATGGGAAGAATGTCTCCCAAGCAAAGGGCAAACAGATTATGCACAAATAGAAGTGATGCATAGGAAAATGAAGGAAGACATGGAGCATGAAGGGCACAGGGAATGTGGCTCAAGACTGAGGTCAAGAGCAGAGAGAGGGTGACTAGGCTTAAGTGAGTATAAATTTGAAGCTGATTCTGATAAGGACTTTTTAGGGAAAATCCTAGACAACTACAAAAAAAAAAAAAAAACCACTTCAAAAAACATAGCTAAAAAATTATGAAATGAAAATGCTATCTTTGAAAATATTCAATGCAAAAGAGAAGATCAAAAGTGAAAACAAACATGAGACACGTAGGAAACAAAAAGCAAAATGGAAGGTGTATAAACCAACTATATCCAATAATATTAAAGGTGAATGGATTAAACAATCTGATCAAAAAAGCAGAGATTTTCAGATTGGATTAAATTGCTTTAAATTCAAAGACACAGATTAAAAATTAAATGATAGAAAAAAATATTGTGCAAACAGCAACAATAAGAAAGTGGGAATGTCTATACAGATATGGCAGATTTTAAAAAAGCAACAAAATTTTCTAGAGATAAACAGGAATACTTTATGAAAATCAGAGCATCTACCCATCAGGAAAACAGAACAACTAAAAACATACGCACCTAATAACAGTACTAAAACACAAGAAGCAAAAAATGACAGAAATGAAGGGTGAAAGAGATAATTCAACAATAATAAAGACATCATTATCTTTTTTTAATAGCAGATATAACAATCGGACAGAAGATTAACAAGGAAAAATAAGACTTGCAACATTAACACCAGAATGAAGGGCAGAATAAGAAGTGGTCCAATAACACAAATGAGACCACCTTTAACAGGCCACAGGTATAGGACCCTTTCAGCAACCCTCTACCAACCTCACAGGTACCTATGGCTGAAAGGTTTCAGCCTCCACAGCTGTGAACAGCCTTTGGTTACTGTGCCAATTATATCACTTTGGGATTATTTCTATATCTCTATATGGTTAACTCATCCAATAGTCTACAAAATCTTTAAGAACAGAAACCGTCCCCTCTGTCTCTGAATCTGGTATTGGCTGAATTGTTAGATGGAGACACGCGTAGAGGGAGGGATTCTGTTGTGCATGGCTACGTGAATGGGTAAATGAGAAGGCTGTTGGGTGGCTAAGTGGATGAATGAACAGATAGCTGGGTAGGTGGATTGATGCATGGATGGATGCTAGCACAAAAATGGAAAGTAGACAGCTGAGTGGATGGTTACAGATGAATGAGTAAGCAAATAAAAGAAAGTTGGATCATGGTATACAGGTGATCACCAAGTCCTGGATGTATAGATGGACGGACGGATGGATGGATGGATGGACAGACAGACGGACGGGTGATGAAAGGACAGATAGATAGATGACAGATGCATACATGCATGCAAGCATGGATGAATGGATGATGGAAAGATGGATGGATGGATGGATGGATGGATGGACGGACAGACGGGTGATGGAAGGATAGATAGATGACAGATGCATATATGCATGCAAGCATGGATGAATGGATGATGGAAAGATGGATGATGGATGCATACATGGATGAACGGATGATGGATGGACAAAACTAATATGAATGGGGAAGTGGATGGCTGAGTGGATGGTTACAGATGAATGAGTAAGCAAACTTATGAAAGAATATTAGATCAAGGTAGAGAAGTGATTACCCAGCCCAGGTAGACTTCCAGAGCACGGGCACTCAAAACCAACAGGTGACAAAAATTCTCTAATCTGTCTTCGAGCTCACATCCCTATTCTGCTACACAGACATCAAGCCCTCTTCCACCCCACAAGATTGCAGTCATGGCCCCCTGGGGCAGAGTGCCCCGATGCGGTCTAGGTTCTGCTATTTACATCATCTCAGTCACCTCTTCGGTTCATGGTCCTTCCTAATGAGGCCCACAAGTCCAGTGTGCAAAGACCTTGCAACATAACTTAAGCCCCACTCTTTGCACCAGCTCTGTTTCTGAGGAGGGGGATGCGGCACTTCTAGCCCACATGTGGGGCCTCCAGAACCCCCCTCAGCTGACCACTTGCACAGGGGAAGTAGCCACGCGGTCCAAAGGAAGCACTGTTAACACCTTGCCGGGGGCACGTCTGGATGTTGCCATGGCAACCTTCTCCCCTGCTCCCCCTTCACTAAACGGTGCCACTCCCCAAACGCTGTATATCCAAAGCCCAGTCACCACCAAGACAGTCTCTGGGCAGAGATAAGATACCAACTTGCAGACCAGCTCTTGCACCTATTTCCCAGACATCCCTGCCTGCCTTCAGCCTTTCCGATCAGGCTGAGCTCAGTAGGAGCCAAACATAAACTAGCTCCTGTTTTCTACCTCATCAAACTCTTAATGTCTCCCTGATCCCCTGAAAACATGCCAAACGAATCCAGCCCTCAACTGTGGTCTACAAGGGTCCACCTACCTCCGGCTCTAACCTCCTCCCCACCCCTCCCTCTGCGCCCACCCTATCCCAGACACACTGGCCTTCTTCAGCTCCTCTCCAGAGGGGTCAAATGGATTCCTACCCCAGGGCCTTTGCACAGGCTGTTCCTAGAGCTATGAAGTCTTTCTCCCGTGAACTTTGCTTAGCTGGCTCCTCATCGACCAGGTCTCGGCCTAAATGTCACCTACTCCGCGTGGCTCTCCCCACCACTGAATAAATCAGTGCCTCCTTCTCCTTGATTTCAGCCTCCAGTCATTTCTTCCCTCCATTCTGTTTCTGGAATTACACGTGGTGGTTGGGCTCTCCCCACGACACCCCATACCCGACCCCAGCACCAGCTCAGTGGGCTTGTGCTCTTCGCTGCAAAGACTGACTGAACTGGGTCCAAGATCTCTGTGACCCTGGACAGGCAAGCGGACCAGCACTCCACCCACCGCCACCCCCCACCTCCGCCCCTGCTCAGCATGCTCAGCTACAAAATGGAGGCGCAGCAGGGCAGAGCCACAGGGGCTGCTGCTATGAGAACGAGTAGAGAAATGGAGGACAGAAAACCGAGGAGGCAGCTGGGTTCCAGGGCCGTACCAGGCCCAACTGCGGCCTTGAGACTTCCAGAAACCAGAGCCGTGAGGCCAGGCTCCACCGTGAAGGCCCAGAGCTCACAGCGCCACGTCAGACACGCAGCGTGGGGCTGGCTGCCACCACAAGGGGGGCCGGATGCCGCGGTGGGGGGGGGGGGAGAAAACCTAAGAAACTTTTTTAATAAAGCCTACAAGTCTATCCCCTTCCTTCTTTATCAACGACACGATTTATTGACCGGGGAGGCCATATTGACTAAATAAATCTTGATAATGACCCAGGCAGCAATCAATACCTGCTTATTATCAGCCCGGGCCGAGAATTCCATCTTGCGGAGGCAGGCCGACGACAGGGCGCGCCGCCGCTCCGGCCGGGCGGGCGGGATGGATGGCCAGCGGGCTGGGGTTCCAGGCGGCAGAGTCCACCTCGAGTGACTGACGCTGCCCCCACCCCGGGCCCCCAACCCCGATGCCTTTCAGAATATGGGCCTGGGTTCACTGCCACCAAGTGACAGTGGTGGGTGTCATAAGAGGGTGAAAATGAGCCGGGCACGGTGGCGCGTGCCTGTAAGTGCCAGCCTACGGGACGTGGCTGGGACTGGGGATCGCGGTTCGAGTCCCGCTCGGGGCAACGTAGGGAGACCTAGTTCCAAAAAAGTAGCTGGGCACGGTGGCGCGTGCCTGTAAGTGGCAGCCTAGGAAGCCATGGCGGGGATCGAGGATCACAGTTCAAGTCCCACCCAGGGCAACATAGTGAGACTTAGTCCTAAAAAAAAATAGCTGGGCGTGGTGGCGCACACCTGTCATCCCAGCTACCTGGGAAGCTGAGGCTGGGGATGGCTTGAGTCCGTGGTCCCCTGGGCAACAAGAGCCTGCGGTTCCACGGGCAAAAATAGCGAGATCGAGTCTCAAAACATTTTTTAAAAAAGGGGGTGAAAATAAATCAAGGGGGGGGAAGAGAAACAGAGGGACATGGGGGTAACTCTAGGGCCGGGTAGGGAGTAGGGCGTCGGCCTTGCGAGAGGCCGCCCCAGGCCCTGAGTGGGTCAGCAGCAGGGACACGGTGGCCTGCCTGGGATCTGCGTGCGAGCCTGGGCTCGCTGACCACACAGGCCTGGGAGTCCGCCCTCCAGGCCTCAGGCCTCAGCTGTACAGCAAGGGCAGTGGGTCCTTCCTCCCGCCGGCCGCCATGAAAGCTGAACAAGATGGTGTCTGCGAAGGGTTCTGAGCGCTGTCCGGCACCGCAGGCTCAGCCGCTGTCTGTTTAGGGGCCACCAGGCCTGCCGGGCCACCCCGTCCAGACAGCACCCCTGGGCCCCACTCTTGCAGAGCCCTGGCCAAGGGGCACGTGGGGAGGGCTGACCTGCAGCCAGCGCTTCTGTGCAAGGGCCAGTCCGTTGGCTGCCAGCCCTGGCTGGGCCGAGGGCTCCTGGCTAAGAAGGTCGCCCTGCCCATGCAAGCGTCTCTCCGGCGACACCTGAGCAGCTGGCACTGCAGAGAGGCCGCCAGGCTCCTCTGAGATCCGGGCCCCTCTGGGCGGGCAGGAGGTGACCACGATGCCCTCGGCGGCGGTGATAACAGGTCAGACCTGGCAGGACCGTGCACCGGGGCCCTGCCTCGCCTCCACCAACGCTCACCTGCCCGGGTGGGGCACTGGCTCCCCACGTCACAGAGGTCACCCAGGCTGGGAGTTCGCTGTTGCCACGGCGACCATTCGGGAAACAGTATGACCTGAGTGAGGGCGGCTAGCCCCCCAGGCTCCGTTATGCCCTGGGGTGCTCCAGGGCAGTGGGGCTCAGAGCAGACGACCCCCCACTAACAGCACGACGATGATGGCTACTAGAGATGATGGTTACCAGAGAAAGCCCCGTCTGGAACGGTTTCGGGGCCCACCCTCTGGATGGTCAATGGCTGCTGCTGCCTGCAGAGAAGCCACACCTGTGAAGAAAGATCCTTCTACTCCAAACAGTCACAAAATAGAAGCTCAGTGAGGGTGGGGGCTTGGGGTGTTTGCTCCCCCAAATTCCCTGCAACATGTGACACCAGCAGGTGCCGGATCACAGGCACCAAGTGGATGAATGACCCGACCGTCCAGCCTTGGGGCATGCCGGGAAACACGGGGATCAGATGGGAAGGGGGCACCGACGTCCTGGCCCCCCACCTGAGGACAGATGGGGAGTCAAGAGGAAGGCTAGTAAGAAGGGCACCCCTCAACTCGACTCACTACCCGGTGCCCTTGGCCTCCCCCCTGCAAAGCCCCCAGGTCGACCAGGTGGGCCCAGCTCCGGGGACAGGGTCTGCGGGGCACAGAGTGCGAGCTGGCTGTGTCTCGACAGCAGGGACCCGTTTTAAGCTGCAACCGAGGCCACCAAGTCATCGCTACTGGTCCACAGACCACGGCAATTAATTAATGGATTTATTAATTAGGATGAGAGCCACCTCCCAGGCTGGAATTGGGGTCACGTTTATTTTTTTCTTTTTTTTTTTTGAGACTAGGTCTTGCTATTTTTGCCTGAGGAACCGCAGGCTCTCGTTGCCCAGGGTACCACAGACTCAAGCTATCCCCAGCCTCAGCTTTCCAGGTAGCTGGGATGACAGGCGTGCACCACCACGCCCAGCTATTTTTTTAGGACTAGGTCTCGCTGTGTTGCCCCAAGCGGGACTTGAACCATGATCCCTAGCCCCAGCTGCTTCATAGAGGGGTCACCAGTTTCTAAAGCGAGCGAGACTGACGGAGCTAAAGATAAACACCCGTCCATAGCCAGCATGAGGCCCAGGCCCGATCCCAGTTGTGGAGGGAGCAGCTTTCAGCAGCCAGGGAGGGGTGACGCAGCGAGGGGTACAGGGAGAGGGGTCTCCAGGCTGCCCACCCAGAGGGGTGTCAGGCAGTAGGTGACGCAGCGAGGGGTGCAGGAGAGGGGTCCCCAGGGGTGTCAGCCAGTGGCCCCACCTCTCCCTGCCTGTGGCACTCAGCCCATTCCATCGGTAAGGTACTGAGAAATCATGGTGCTCGCACCCTCCCTAGGCACATCATAAGCAAATGGGCAACCAACATACACCACCACAGGGCAGAGCCGGGGAAGGGGGATGTGTAAGCAGAGGACAGTGAGCAAGGGGATGACAAAGACTGTGCCAGGAAGCAGGAAGCGCAGGCGCAGAGGCCCTGAGGTCGGCACGTTTGGCACGGTTGAGGCTTGAACCGAGAGGCGGCCGGTGGCCTGTGGCAGGGGAGGAGAGCAAGAGATGACAGGGACCAGTGGGGGAGGGAAGAGACGGGGAGGCCTCATCACACTGGGCCTCTGGGTCACGTGTGCAGGAAGGGGGCAGTGAGGGCTTCCCAGGCTCCCCCAAGACACAGCAGCCATGCCACATGGGGCTGAGGCCCCGGGCGCGGAAGCAGATCACCAGGCCTCACTTCTGCTTTCCTGGAAGAGAGTGTGGCTCTTCGTCCAGAGACACCATGGTGCGATGTATGAGGCAGAGGGATCTATCAGGGTCCATGCTTGCACCTGGAGGAGGAAGCTGGGGGACAGGGAGGGGGCAGGACAGAGGCTGGTATGCGGAAGCAGCCAGGTAGCGGCGTCCTGAGTTCACAGAGGTGCCCCCGTGTCCCAGACCGGCTGCTTCAGGCCTATGTTCGCTCCACGGGGGTCCAGGACCACCCACCATGGCACTACCGGGCCGGAGACCTGCCCCGCCACCACTGAGAGGCGCCATGGGTATACCCATTTTACAGGTGAGAAAGTCAAGTCTCAGGAAGGGCAAAGAGGTCACGACACACAGGGAGGGAGCAGAACCGGGATCTGAAGCCTGGCTGCTCTGGGCAAGACTGGCAGATAGAAACCCATCAGGAACAAAGCCTTTTGCAACACACCAAGACTGGGTTGAGCATCTCGTTAAGCATAAAAAAGCGATACCCCAGGCCTTCCCGGTGACAGTTTACAAAGTGCAGTCAAGGCCTGTTTGCTCTGAGCCATGTGTGGGCTAAGCAGCATCTCATTTTATCCTCCTCACAAATGACAGATAGCAAGAGGGGATGGGGGTCCAGGCAGTGGCCCGCTCGGAACCCCACTCCCCCGCTTCCCTTTAGATTCTTGCTTGCACTTCCAGTTCAGGGCCGTAGCACACGCTATTCCCTCTGCCGGCATGCTTTTCCCTAACCTTGTCCCTGAGATTCCCGCTGAAGGGTCACTTCTTCCAGGAAGGCCTCCCTGCCGCTCAGCCTTGGAGATTCTTTTGTCACACGCTGACTGACCGAGAACGGAATCCCAGCCTGTGACTGCATGTCTGTGTGTCCACACGACATGCCTCCACCTTCCCCACTGCCTGCGGGTTCAGTGAGCGGTGACGTGGTACCTTCCCAGCTCAGCAAGAGCTAGAAATGATTATTTATGGTCCTTATTATTATTATTTATAGGATTACTCATTACGCTGTGAGTGGTGAGTATATGTTCCCAGCGTGAAGAACAATAGCAATTATTATTACCGTCAATGTTCTACAGCACGTGCCCCAGGCTGCCTGAGATAGCACGTCACCTGCGTGAGGTAACTCAGTCCTGAAGGAGGTGCGTGCCGCCATTACCCCCCATTTTACACAGGAGGAGACAGAGGCTCAGAGAGGTTCAGTCACTTGCCCAAGGTCACACAGCTGACAAGTGGCCGGGCTGGGACTTGAATCCAGGCCATCCGGCTCCAGCGTCTATACTAAATGTCTCTGAGGGTACAGGGCTCCATCCTCCCTCCGATGCTGGGAGCCACGGGGACTCTAGCGGGCGACAGGCACTGAGTAAGTGCCCCAGCGGAGCAGTCTCTGAGTGACCGCCCTGCTTAGGGACATCTGTCCCGGGCTAGGAGGCCCTGGTGACCCCTGTGGTCTCCCTGTCCGCAGCACCCACATTCCAAACAGCCAACCGGACGAGCCGATCGACCGGAGCGGTTCCGCTTGTCCAGTCTGAGAGACGGCGGCTCGGAGAGTCTTAAGCACTGGTCGGCTCCGGCGTTTCGGGCAGGCGACCAGCTCGGGCCGGAGAGGCCGAAGGATTGATTTTTTCTCTTTTCTTTCTTTTTAATGACAAATGCGTATCCTGGAATTGCTGCTTCATTTAGTGGGACTGAAGCTGGGCGTGGAGGGAGTGAGGGGCCGAAAGGCAGGAGGGGGACGCACAGCTGCGCCTTGGAGGGGCCTGGCTCTGCGTGGCACCGGCGCAGGCTCCCTGCCTGCCTGTGCCCCCCGCATCTCCACGGAGCTGCTCCCTCCGGGCAACGACCCTCCTCTGAGAGTAGGACGTTGACAGAGCGACCAGAGGATGTGACGGCTGCTCTCCTGGTGACCCACCTCAGGACCGAGCCATGGTAGGTTTTGCACTGGCTATTCCCTCTGCTGCATGCCCTTCCCTGCTCTCCGGCCCCAGTGGCCAGCAGCTTTGCTGGGCAGAAGACACTGGACATCCCAAAGGTCACGTGGTCCTTGTCTCACTGATTCATTGCTTCATTGCTTCATTCATTCATTCATTCATTCATTTTTGAGACCAGGTCTCACTATGTTGCCCAGGGTAGTCCCAATCCCACAGACTCAAACAATCCCCAGCCTCAGCCTCCCAGGTAACTAAGATTACAGGCCCGCCACTGCACCTGGCTGCTTTCTCAAGACCAAGTCTCGCTATGTTGCCCGGGGTAGTCTTGAAACCATGAGCTCAAGCGATCACTAGCCTCTGCCTCCCAGAGCTTGGATTACAGGCACGCGCCACCACGTCCGGCTTCGTGGGCCTTGTTTTAAATGCCGCCCACTTCACCAAAGTGTCTTCAGATGCTGCGCTGACCTGGGCAGGCACGTCGCGAGCCAGACCTAGCCCAGGTCTGCAATCTCAGGTTGAGCTCCTGAAACAGACAGTCCGGCACGGAATACTAGGCATCAGTCAGTGCAGGATGCCCCCGACGGACGACGAGCGAAAAGGAAACTTGCCCGGAAACCTAGGAACCGGCCCACAAGGCCAGCGAGTTCCAGGAGCTGTTGTTTATTTGGTTTTCTCACCCCTCTCACACTCTCTAAAAATACCGACTCGGAGGCTGGGAGAGCAGGAACCACGGCCAGGCGCTGTGCGACCCACTGGCGTGCGGAGAGCGCCCTCATCCTCAAAAACAACTGAAGGGTAAATTGT
Organism: Uropsilus gracilis; assembly: GCA_004024945.1. Classification (NCBI taxonomy): domain Eukaryota; kingdom Metazoa; phylum Chordata; class Mammalia; order Eulipotyphla; family Talpidae; genus Uropsilus; species Uropsilus gracilis. The sequence continues at coordinate 15,221 of PVHY01026206.1, forward strand.
TACCAGTTCTCTTCAAAGACAAGGAAAGTCAGGCTCAGAGGGGTCAAGTGACCATTCAAAGTCACACAGCCCGTGTGTGACAGAGGCAGGACTGGAAGCCAAGTCTGGGGGCCCGTTCTGACCTGACCCCTCATGCTTGAGGGAGGGAAAGAGAAAAGTGAAAAGTGCACCTGCCATCAGGGGAGCATGACCTGCCCCTCCCCCCCAGGCCAAACCCAGCCCTGGAGCTGTACTGGACCAGACGGTTCACTCTTATTGTCTGTGGCTGCTGCACACTATAGCAGTGCTGCAACAGCAACCATAGGGTCTGTAAACCTGGAAGTGTATTATTATGGGATGGTTAACAGAAAAGGTGGGGGCGCTGCTGCTGGCAGACCAATATTTCCCAGCGCCTCTAGAGAGAATCCACCCCCTGAGAAGGTCAAAAGATCAGAACTCCAGAGGAACACCTTTCTTTGAGAGCTGGAATCGAATTTGCATATTAAAGGAGAAAGGGAGCAGAGACGCTTCTTTAGAGTCTCCAGGCTCCTGGTCTTGACATTTGGACTGAGATGGCATGAAACTGAGGAGCCAGCTCTGGAAATATCTGGAGAAAAAGTGGTCAAGGCCTGGGAACTGCAAGTGCAAAGGCCCTGGGGTAGAAATGTGCTTGTGGTACATGGGACAAGCTCGTGCTTCAGGGACACAAAGACTATTGTGTCTGGAGCCGAGTGAGGAGAGGGGAGAGGGGGTGGCTGCAGATGAAGCTAGAGAGACGGGGGTGGGGGTGGGGGGGGTGTTTGGGTAGCCAAGGGGACACATCATGTGGCTCTGTGCCACCAGGGGAAAGATATTTGAGCTTTCACATTAGTATGATAGGAATCAATGGCCCAGAGCATCCATTTTCAGAAGGAATCAGTCAAACTTAAAAACCACGAACTCCACCGCAGACATAATTATTCTCTCAAAAATTTGCTTCAAATGTCAACCCAACCCCCACCACCTTTGACCTTTGACCCCAAGGTCACCAGAGGACAACACATTCATTTCACAGACCCACGGAGTACATCAGCATCCTTCACCTTTTTTTATTTTTTTGGTCTCGCTATGCTAACCGGAGTAGTGCCAATCCCACAGACTCAAGTGATCCCCAGCCTCAGCCTCCGAGGTAGCTGGGATTACAGGCACCTGCCACCACACCCAGCTGCTTTTTCAAGACCGGGTCTCGCTATGTTGCCCAGAATTAGTCTCATACCCACGAACTCAAGCAATCCCAGGCCTCTTGCCTCCCAGCGCTTGGATTACAGGCATGCCCAACTGCTTTTTCGAGCTCAGATCTCACTATGTTGCCTGGGGTAGTTTTGAACCCGTGAACTCAAGCGATCCCTGGCCTCTTGCCTCCCAGGTGGTGGGGATTACAGACACGCACCACCACACCCAGCTATTTTGTGAGACTAGGTCTCGCTACATTACCCTAGGCTGGTCTCGAAACCGCGGACTCAAGCGATTTCCAGTCTCAGCCTCCCTCCTTAGGCTGGGGTTAAAGGTGCGCGCTACCGTGCCCGGCCCAGCATCCTTCACCTTACAGCAGCTCAGCATGGCCGAGCGGACTGTCCAGGAATGTGCAGATTTGAGTTCCCCAGGCCCTTCCCCTCTGCAAAGCACAGAGCGGCACCAGGATCCAGACGCTAGCAACGGAAGCCCGTGGCACACATAAAAGCACCTCTGGGGAGAGACATCCAACAGAAGGCTGGGCCCTGAAGCCCAAAGCCAGGCACAAAGGGGCAGACCACCACCTCAGCCCCCTCTTCCCACACTCCAGCTCTGCCAAGCTCACCTCGGAAGCAGAGGCCCCGGGGGTGGGGGGTGGCACTGGAAAGTCAGCCCTTTCCAGAAAGCTGCAGAGAAAACCCATTTCTGCACAGCCTGGTCCACCACCACCATCCAGAACCAAATTTAGCACCCGCCAAGGTGCTCACGTTTGAAATCCCATCTGCTGGGAGAAAGGTTACCACCGCAGAATGTCAAGTTCGAAGATAGAATCCTCCTTTTTAATAGCAGAGCTAAAAAAAAATAAGACGACGTTCCCCCCTCCCCCGAAGGAAAAAAATGTTTAAGAAGAATAGAAAAAGGCAGAAAAAAGGCAAAACGCCCCACCACCATCAGCAAAGCCGTTCCCGCCGGTCAAAACAGCCCCACGCTCATCTGAAACAGGCCGTCGGGGTCCAGATCCTGCTCCCGTTGGCGTGTGTGTGGCGTCTCCGTGTTCTATGGTACATTCAGGTAGGAATGAAAGAAACTTCGTGACCTCCAACAGCAAGAACGGTCAGGGATGAGGCGCTGGGGCTTTTCTTCT
>PVHY01026207.1:0-17555 GCA_004024945.1 Uropsilus gracilis
GGTGGGAATCCGTTAGCAGCGCCTGCTCCCCGGGGAGGCGGCGCGGCTGCGCGGCGCGAGCGGCGCTCACTGGTCCCGGCAGGTGCACGGCCAGGGGAGGGGGCCCGGCTCCTGTGCGACCACCGCCCCCCCCAGCAAGAAACTTTTCTTTCCCTCCGAGAGGCTCGGTGTTGCCATGAAAACGGATTTTGCAAGGGGCCCGACCCTCCCCTCGGGGGCATCGGACTGGAAAAACCCAAATGGCCACAGAGACAAAAAGGGGCCGCCGAGCGGGGGCCTCGAGCGAGAGCGCCGGGGCCGGCACAGCCCCGCCGCCCCCCACACACTTGCCACCCCGCGGCGTGTGAGCGCCTCCACCCGGCCCCCGCGGCCGGACGCGACCGCGCGCGCGCTCGCCCGCACACAGGAGCGGGGCCTCAGCGCCCCCAAACGCCCGGCGCTTCCCAAGCCTGTTTCGGGCGCGGGGCCCCGACCCCCCGCTCGATCCTGGGCGCCCGGGGCCGCGCCCTCGCTGCAAGGGGGCCGGCTGGAGCCAGGCCGCTTCCGAGGCGGGCTTCTCGGAGCCGCAGCTCGGCCACCTCCGTGGCGCCAGGGGTGCCCGGGCCCGGCTCGGTAGCTGCGGACGCCCGGCGGCCCTAGAGTCGGCGACGGCAGCGGCGGGAGCATCTCGACGCGGCCAGCGGGACGCTTCGCAGGGGGGCCGGGGCTGGGCCCGCGGGGCCCCGCCGGGGCCGCAGAGTGGCACTCTGAACCCCGCGGACACCCCTCGGCCCCTTCCCCCTCGCTGCTCGCGCGGCCCCTCCCTTCTGGAGCACCTCCTCGACTTTCATTCTTTCAAACTTTTGGAGCCCCTACTTGGCGGTCTCCCGGAGGCTCTCCGCGCCGCCCGCCTCCCGAGTCAGTCCCCGCACGTCACCCGGCGCGAGAGGGGCGTGGGGGTGAAGTCCGGGGCTCCCCGAACTTTTTTTTTCCAGCGGGGCCGAACGGGGGCTCCGTGGTGATTGGCCAGGGCGCATCACGGCGACGCTGTCAATCACCCGGCCTCCCGGTGGCGAGGGGCGGACCGAGCCCCCACCCCGGGGGATCCGAGCAGGTATATAAGGGACCGGGCGAGCACCGGGCCAGAGCGCGAAGGCGACCAGCTCGAAGCGGCGCATCAGGTGCCCGCTTCCCGCAGACTCGGGAAGCCGCGGAGCAGCAGCCCCTCGGCCGGCCGGCCGGCCCCGCCAGCGGCCCCCCGGCGCCCCTCGGACGGAGTCCCCGCGCAGCTCACCGTGGCCGCTCCGCCAGCCCCGGGCGCGCCTTCCGCTCCCGCCACTCTGGCGCACCTCCTCCCCGCTCCCACGATGTACAGCCTGCTGGAGACGGAGCTCAAGAGCCCCGTGGGGCCGCCCCCCCCCGCGGCGGGCGCGGGCGGCCCCGCCGCCCAGGGCGGCGCGGGCAAGAGCGGCGCGAACGGCGGCGGCGGCGCGAACGGCGGCGGCGGCGGCGGCGGCGGCAGCGGCGGGGGCGCGAGCGGCGGGGGCGGCGGCGGCGGCGGCGGCGGCGGCGACCAGGACCGCGTGAAGCGGCCCATGAACGCCTTCATGGTCTGGTCCCGCGGGCAGCGGCGCAAGATGGCCCTGGAGAACCCCAAGATGCACAACTCGGAGATCAGCAAGCGCCTGGGCGCCGACTGGAAACTGCTGACCGACGCCGAGAAGCGGCCGTTCATCGACGAGGCCAAGCGACTGCGCGCCGTGCACATGAAAGAGTACCCGGACTACAAGTACCGGCCGCGCCGCAAGACCAAGACGCTGCTCAAGAAGGACAAGTACTCGCTGCCCGGCGGCCTGCTGCCCCCCGGCGCGGCCGCCGCCGCCGCCGCCGCGGCCGCCGCCGCCGCCGCCAGCAGCCCGGTGGGCGTGGGCCAGCGCCTGGACACGTACACGCACGTGAACGGCTGGCCCAACGGCGCGTACTCGCTGGTGCAGGAGCAGCTGGGCTACGCGCAGCCCCCGAGCATGGGCAGCCCGCCGCCGCCGCCCGCGCTGCCGCAGATGCACCGCTACGACATGGCCGGCCTGCAGTACAACCCCATGATGCCGCCCGGCGCGCAGAGCTACATGAACGCCGCGGCCGCCGCCGCCGCCGCCTCGGGCTACGGGGCCATGGCGCCCTCCGCCGCCGCCGCCGCCGCCGCCTACGGGCAGCCGCCCGCCACCGCCGCCGCCGCGGCCGCCGCGGCCGCCGCCATGAGCCTGGGCCCCATGGGCACGGTGGTGAAGACGGAGCCCAGCTCGCCGCCGCCCGCCATCGCGTCGCACTCGCAGCGCGCGTGCCTCGGCGACCTGCGCGACATGATCAGCATGTACCTGCCCCCCGGCGGGGACGCGGCCGACGCCGCCTCGCCGCTGCCGGGCGGCCGCCTGCACGGCGTGCACCAGCACTACCAGGGCGCCGGGACTGCGGTCAACGGCACGGTGCCGCTCACCCACATCTGAGCGCCCGCCCGCCCGCCCGCCCGCCCGCCCGCGCCGCCCCGCCCGCGCCCCCGACGCGGGCCGCCTCGTCGCTGCGTTTCGCTTGCCTGGGACGGGGGCCCGGCGCTGCGGCCGGGAGGACCCAAAGTTTGGCCGGAGCTGTCGCTGGGGGACAAAAGCGGGCCGCCGGCCCGGGCGGCGGAAATGGGACTCGGCCGAGCTCGCCGGCCCGCGCCGCCGCCCCTCCCTCCGCTTTTGTGGGCTGCGAAGCGCGGCGCGCCGGGCCGAGGCGGGCCGCCCCCGCCTCCCGGGCCCCGGGTCCCTCTGTGGCATTTGTCTCGTTAGTTTGCTCGTAGCCGCGGCGTGCGTGAGGGCAGCGCCGGGGCGCGCGGGCCGCCCCGCCCCGGGGCGCTCGGCCTCCGGCTCCCGGCGGCCGGGGCGGGGGGTGGGGGGCGAGGCCCGGGTTAATTTATAGGCAGGTGTGCGTGTGGCCCCCGGCGCGCCGCCCGCGGCTTCCGTGCAGTCTGCGTGTAGGCTGTTAAGTGGGTGATTTCTGCCGTGGTCTGTTGGCTCTGTCGTCGCGCTAATGTATTCGGATTTCGTTTGGGTGGTGGGGCGGGGGCTCTTTGGTTTCTGGTTTTTCACGGTTTTCCTCTTCGTTCCTAACTGAGAGATCAATAAATTTTATAACCAACAGAATGGAGTCTCCGTGATTTTGCGGGCCCGCCTGCAAGTTGACGGGCGGCTTCGGGAGGGCAGCCGCCTCCCCCCTCCCCCCCCACCCCGGGTCTGACCGGGCCGGGGGAGGCGAGCGGGACGCGGAAGGGTGGCTTCCTGAGCGCCGGCTCCCCAGACGCCCCGCCGAGCCCGCGCGCACAGCGGGGTGTGTCTTCCGACAGGGGCTGCTTGCGAGCGGCCGCGCACTTGTTGATCGCGGCGAGCGGCCTCCGGGGGAGTGTGTGCGGCGCCGGGCGCGCGGGGCCGGCGACCAGGGCCACCTACCTGCACCTTTGTGCCCGGGGGCGGGAAGGCACCCGACGGGAGCCACAATCTTTGCAAAAAAAAAGGAAAAGCCCTCGGAAACGTCCGTTCTGGGAAAAACCGGCGGTCGCGGGGCGCCCCGGCAGCACCCCGGCCCATCCCCACCCCGGTCCATCTCCAGCGCAGTGGCCGAGGCGTCGGAGCCGGGAGGCCCCCGCGGCAGGTTCGGGTGCAAACGGGCACGTTAGGTCGCGAGACCTTCGCGCCGCTCGCGGGGCTCTGCCTTTGGGACTTGTCCACGCAGGGCACGCGCCGCTTTTCCGCGCGGCCCCCCTGCCCCCAGCCCGCTTTCCGTTCCCGCCCCGCGCCCTGCAGTCCTTGACCGCCGGGCGTTCCACGCTGCCCCCCAAGGGCCCTTCGCTTGGCGCCGGCCCTGCGGCTCCAGTGTATCTGTTTGGGGCCTGGGAAGCAAACAAATAGAACCAGTGTTCTTCACCCCCTCCTCGGCTGTTGGAGGTGATTTCCTTAATCCCCTTAATCCTGTTACCTCGCTGTCCCCGAATAACTGCACTGGGTCTGTGCTCTGCACTGGGTCTGTGCACCGAGCGCGGCCCGCGGCTCCGTGCTCGCCCGTCCGCTCCGGGCCGCAGCTCTGCGGCCCTGAGCGCTGCTGGGCCTCCGGGCCGCAGCCTCTCGGCTGCACGGCCGGCCGGCCGCCTTTGTGCGAGCCGCCTTGCCAGCCATTCACCTGAGGCCTGGCCGGCCGGGGTGGGCCTGGGGGGAGGGGTGGGGGCTCGGCGGCTCCGGGGGGGGGTCTCACCGGGCCTTTTACACAGCGAGGCGGAGCTGGAGGCGAAGCCCACCCCGCCTCTCCAAGAGAGGCTGGGGCTCCCGGGCCAGGCAGCGCCACCCCTCCCCTGAAGACACTCGCACGGCTGCCCCCACCCAGGGCACCCACTCCTGCCGTGCGGCCCCGGGTGCAAGGCGGTGTGCACTCCGGATTGAGAGCCCTGCTTGAGACGGGGCGCAGGGCCGTCCACCCGCTTCGGGGTGCAGGCCAGACCTGCTCGAGGGCCCCACAAGAAGGCTGGACTCGGTCTTCAGGATGGGCCACACCAGGATGGGCCACACCAGACCGTGCTCCAGGGTGACACACGGTGCCAAAGCAGGGTGACCACACACACACACACACACACACACCAGCCCTTCCGCGTCCCAGGGACACTTGTCATATCCACAGCTGGCTCTAGGTTCAAATTGCCAGCAATTCTGGACTCAGGTTTGCTCCGAAATGACTCCAGGAAAGGGAGGGTGAAAACAAGCCATTCCACCCCACTGAGGGGGCGGTGCCAAGGGGGGGATAAACTGGCTGCTTTTTGGAAGAGTCCATTGTGCCGCTGCCTCCTTAGAAGTGTCACGGGGACCCTTTCCGCGCTCCCTCTCAGCATCCGCAGCTCTGTCCCACTTTGTCTGATTTCCCAACGGGGGAAGAAAACATTCCAGCCAGCAGCACATGGCGGGATTCAAATTCAGAGGAAAGTTTCTTGCCCCTTGGGGAGGAGGCCCAAGCCAAGCGGAGGGAAAGTTTCCTTCGTTCCCTAGGCCAGAGGTTGCCAGCGGGACAGCCTCTTCCCACCTCCACCGCCCCCACTTGTGCCCTCCCCAACTCCACCGGGACAATTGCCCGCCTGCTCTGTGCACTGGGGTTTGGGTTACATCTCATTTGAAACAAGGGGTTCGCAGCTTCAGGGCCCCAACGACTGCATCTGGCCAAACCGGTGAAATCCCACCCCTAACTGCCTCAAGCCGATGATCCAGCGGGGTCTCTAGAGAACCCATAACGCTCACACCCTGACATCCAGCAGCCACCACTTGGGGAATGGGACGGTCACAGGTGGGTGGGGTCCTCAAGGAAAGAAGGGGACCTGCCCCTCTTTTGGCTCCCCCATCCCCTCCACGACAGAAGCAGAGCTGCCTTTTGGTGGGAGTTTATCCTGTGGAGACATTTCTTTCCTCTCCTGTCTACACAACCTGCCTCCGTAATTTCGTTTCTAGAACTCTCCAGGGGGACAGGGCATCCAAAAGGCAGGCAAAGATGCTCATCACAGACCTCATAACGAGGGGACGTTGCACAAAACCCAAAGGTCCAACACGTAGGAAAAGGTTCTACGAAATGTGTTCTCAAGAAAGATGGCTCTGCGGATGTTAAAACCGTGCGTGGAGAGGTCTGCATGACACAGGGAAATGCCTAAAGCACACAGGGAAAAGAGCAAGGTACAGACGAGTATATTCTCTAAGGATGACCTCTTCCAGGAAGTGTGGAGGGCTAGAAAAATATGCAAAACCGCTGGTGGGATTTTGCAGACCGGTGAGCCTTCCTGAGACTTCAAAGTTCAAGCTTTCTCTTCATTTGTTTTGGGGCAAGGTTGGGGGGGGGGGCATGGCGCTGCAGCGACAGTAACCCCCTAGCTCTCCTCAGGGCCTGTGGGGAACACAGGCGGGAGGAGCACACCAGGCAACCCCCCACCAAGAGCCCCCTCGGCAGGCAGGAGCAGATTAGTGCCGGCTCCGTCATTCTTCAGACCCACTCACTGGAGAAAAAGACCTCCTCGGGAGACACGCTGAACAGCCCAGAGGGGCACCAGAAGGCACACGAACCCCCTAGGCCCGATGGGAAGACGGCAGAGAGCAAGCCCGAGCAGGCTGACGGAGCAGAGGCTCAGGGAGCACCCACAGCTGACTGGAACGCAGTAGACCACGTCCTCCGCCCCGGCCGCGTCACTGTCACTGCTTGCTGGCCCACTGCTATGCCTTGCTACCCGTTCTCCCTGCTCCCACTCCCCCCCCCCATCCAGCTTGGGTGCAGCATTCGCTCCATCTTCAAACATACAATCCTTGTCACTTCCCTTCTTAAACACCTTCAGATGGCTTCCTTTGTGCTCTGAAAAGATTTGCCTGATCCAGCTCCCACCCACCGCTGGCCCAGTTCCTCCCCCTTCTACTCGTAGCTCCCTGCCTCTACCCCAGCCAGGGCGTCTTTGAAGAACGTGGAATAAATAAATCATGGAAGCCCAGCACTGTGGCACATGCCTGTAAGGGGCAGCCTAGGAAGCCGTGGTGGGGACCAGGGATCGCAATTGGAGTCCCGCTCCGGGCAACACAGTGAGACCTAGTCCTCAAAAAAATAGCTGGGCGTGGTGGCACACACCTGTAATTCCAGCTACCTGGGAAGCTCAGGCTGGGGATCACTTGAGACTGTGGTACCCTGGGCAACATAGCGAGATCTAGTCCCCCCCAAAAAATCAAAAAAAAAAATAAAATCAATCAATCAATCATGGTTCTTGAAAGTTCCTATGTCACTACATTTTAAAGTTGACTCATTGTCTTAGATTTTTACGCATAGCGCACATTCTGTCCTGCGGGATTTCCACAGGTGAATCTCCATGTCAAGCTCAGATTTCCTGATAATCAGCAAAAATCTACTAGCCACAATATATCACTTCTGTCTCGCTTTGTGGCTTTTGCATTCAAGTTTCCCTGTTTCTGAATGTTCTTTCGCAAGTTCTTCCCTCAAGTAGTCTGAAGTCTCAATCATAGTCAAGACCTCAGTTTGAGTATCAACCTCTTCCGGGAAGCCTTCCACGATACCCTGCTAAGACTAGGCCATATCTTCTTGTTAGAAGCATCCACAGCACTGATCCCAGTGGTGATTTTCCATTCATTGGTGTGATTCCATGGGTTTGTTTCTTTCCTAGTCTGGAAGTTCCGTGAGGGCAAAGACTGGTATGTTCATCTATATGTAGCACAGTGCCCATTCAGTAGCAGACTCTCAAAACTAGAGGTTGGATGTTTGCTGCATGTTGAAGGACTCGGGGTCCTGAGGATGCGAAGACACTGGGATCCATGTAAGCCTGTTAAAATGAGGATTCCTTTTCGCCACCTGGCCCTGAGCCTCATCAGCTTCAGTTCTTCAGTCTGTAACTTCTGCAGAGCCTCAGTTTCTTCACAGGTCAAGGGGAACAGCCTCTGACTGGTGGTTAGGATGTAAAGAGCAACAAGGAAGCCCTGAGAGCTGAGGGTGGGGCTAGCTGGGACCGTCACCTGTAAGCAACCCCTGATGCCTCTTCAGAAGAGCTACTGTTCTCACATCAGACTCTGTTCCTCCCACCCCCACAAGGACTGTTTCTCATAGCCATAGCCAGTTCTTGCTCTGGAAAGAAGATGAGACAAGTCATGACTGTTAACAAAAGAAAAAGAAAACAGTGTAAAGCAAAACACAAACACAAAAAGCATCCATTGGACTTCTCCAGATTTAAAGTTGTGTTTTTCATTTGTTTGTTTTTGTTTTATTTTGTTGCTTGTTTGTTTTTGCTTCAAAAGACAGGGTCAAGGACGAGAAGATGATACACAGGATAAGAGAAAACACATGAGACTCGGATCTGGTAACTTGTATCTACATGAGATAATCAACACTAGACTTCAAAATCAACACTAAAAAGGCAAATGGAAATAGTAAAAGAAGCCAAGAAGACTGCAAACAAGTGTGGAGGAAAGAGTGTTCATTTACTAAGAAGAGGATGCAGATTGGTACAGCCTCTGTGGAAAACAGTCGGAGATTCCTTAAAAAAAATCAAAGCTATAAACGCCCTGTGATCTGGCAATACTACTTCTAGGTGTTTCTTTGAAGAATATGGAAACACTACTAGGAAAAGCTCTCTGCACACCTGTGCTCACAGCAGCATCATTCACAACAGTACAGTCATGAGCCCACCTCAATATACTGCCACACAAGTGGATAAAGAGGTTATGGTTGATACTACTCAGCCACTGCAAGAGGTGAAATAGTGCCCTTTGGAGTTACGTGACTGGATCTTGAACTGATAATGTTCAGTGAAATAAGTCAGAAAGTGAAAGACACTTACCAGATGTTTTCACACATCTCTACAACATAAGTAAACAAAAACTAAAACAACACCAAGCTGGCCAAACAGAATAAAAATTACTCGGTGACTTTGTGGGGGAAAAAAAAAAGAGAGAGCGAGGGGGGAAGAAGAGGGGATGGGGGTGAGGGTGTAGTATGTTGGCGCTGGAATTTTGCAGATGGTGCTTAAAGCATGTACAGGTGTTGATGTGTGAAGTGGTACCCAGCAATTAGATAGTTTTGTAAATGAACATGCAGGTCAATCAAGTTGAATTTAAAAACCAGGCGTAGGATGTAAATAGGTGCAGCTCCAAAGAGAATATGCAAATGACCGGTAAGAATGGGGAAGGACGCTCACTAGTACTGGTTATCTGAGAAATGCAAATCCAAGCCACAATGGGGTGGCCCAAAGTCCCAAATAGGATGGTTACAGTGATGATCTTTAAGCAGGCAAAACAAGTGTGGCTGAGGATGTAGAGAAATCGCAATCATTATAGAGTCCTCGTAGGTCCGTGCCATGGGAAAGTCACTTGTAAAACAGTCTGGCAGTTCCTCAAAAGGTTAAAAACTAAATCACCATGTAACCAGAAATTGCATTCCTCAGAATAACCAAGATAAATTAAAATATATGACTGCAGAAAAATCTGAACACTAACGCTACAGCAGCATTATTAATGGAACATTATTCTGTAATACAAAGAAATGAAGTGCTTGTGTACATACAGGTTGGCAGGCACGCACATATTATAGCATCCTCACCCCTGCTGAGAAGATCTGGAAGCGATGGTGCTGCAGTAACAGTGAATATACATGGCACCCAGGTCTTAGTTTCTTTGTTCTTTCATATTTTACATTATTTTAGCAAAGGTATGTACTGATTTACAACACTCTGTGACCCAGAGGGTTAGTAGTTCATTCCTCTTACAGCACCACACTCTCCACCAGAGCTCCCACAATCCTCCACCATTCTCTATTGGGCACAGATCTAGTCTCCTTCAGTAAAAGGAACTAGGGCTCTTCGGGAAAATGGCTGACTCTAGAACTGGGACCAGAAATATACACTGAGTCCAGCTCATTCTGTCGTGCCGGAAAGTAAGGAGCAGATAAGAAAGAAGGCAAAGAAGAGAGGAAGGGAGGAAGGAAGGGAGGGGAAGAAGGGGAAGAATGGTGCAATGATGGCGGTTGTGTCCAAGGGAGACAAGAGTCAATCAGAAGAGTGCTAGTGATCACATTTTGGACAGTTTGAGCAACAAAATGAATAAAGTAGTATTGGATTATAACACAATATTTATAAGAAGCATCGGTATTGCTATAAATAAATAAAGGCATAAATGAAGCAACAAATCTCTTGTGCAAAAGTCGAAATAATTTCTATAAATACTCCAGCTTGAGGGAGATGGAACATAATACCCCACCCCTTAAGTGCGGTCTAGTCATAGTGACTAACTTCCAGAGAGAGTAATATGTCAAGGCGGAAATAGGAAGATGTGTTGCGGAACAGTTTGCAGAACAACTAACCAGCAATCCTCAAAACTGCCCAGGTCACTGGAAGCAGGGAAAGTGTCAGAATTTGTCACAGACAAGTGGAGCATAAGGAGCTTAAGGAGTCGTGACTAGTAAATATCATGAAGTATCCTGAATAGGATCCTGGAACGGTATAAGGACTGTAGGGGAAACTGAGGAAATCTGAATAAAGTATGGAGTTTATTCAGTAATAATATAGCAGTATTGGCATATTAAAGTAAGAAGCATAGCGTACTAATGGAAAATGCTAATAACAGGAAACACAGGGGAACTGTAGAGTATCTTTCCAACTTTTTGTGCATATAAAGCTGTTCTAAAAAGTGGAGTTTATTTTTTAAAAAGTGAGTACTGATATCTATATAGTATATATACATATACTGTAATGAGGTTGAAGGTTGAAAACCTTATGCTAACTGTAAAATTATTATTTTATGATTCTGTTTTATATGGAATATAATTCCAATTCCATATAAATATGATATATGTGATTCCATTTATGTGAATGTACAGAATAGGTAAATCCATACAGACAGGAAGTAGATTCATGGTACTCAGAGCTGGATGAACTGGAAGGAAATGGGGAGTGATTCCTCGTGGGTACCGGTTCCTTCTGGGGGTGATACAATTTTCTCAAATTGATTGTGATGATTCTTGCACAATTCTTTGCCTATACTAAAAACCTTTGCATTCTACATTTTAAGCAGATGAGTTTTATGGTATAACATCATTTCTCAAACAAGCAGCCATTAAAAAACAAATAAAAGCAAAACCTCCCACTGGGTGATGGTAGGAAGGTTGTTCGGGAAGTAACCTGCCACGAGTGCCAAGGGCTGTTGTAGAGAACAGGTGCTACCTCCAAGCCAAACACTTTCTGCAAACATGGGCTATTACAGTAGGATGGGTCTTCAGAACTAGTCCTGTCTAGAACCTTCATTTCATACAGAGAGAGACCGAGGCTTAGAGGAACACTAGCATGCCAAGGGCACACGGAGTCCATGAAGTAGAACTTGGCTGTCCTGCATTGTTGGTTTTGACAGCTATCTTCCATGTTGCCTTTAAGAAGGTAAAGGATGCTTCTCACCACCTTCTCAGCTGGAGGGTAGATGGGAAAACACAAACCATTACCAGAAAAATGAAACAATCTTTTTCAGTTACTGAAAGCCTCTATTAAATCTCCAACTGGGCTTCTGTGGTAGTAGCTCTGCTCAAAACTCAATTTAAAAGGGAGAAATTTTGGGGTTAAAGGAAATCATTGAGAAAAAAAATTCCTGTCTAAAAAAGAGTCATGAAGATTTCAACTATTTTTCAAGTATGCTATTCTCTATGAAGTGTCATTACATTTACCAAAGTGTAAATTACCATGTATGTCTTATTTTTTAGATTTTATTAATTTCTAATAAATATGCTTATACACATAGATCTGAGAAATCCTTACTGAGCTAGAAATATTCGATACTAGACATTATTCAGAACATTTACTGAATTTCCATCTTTATTTAAGTATGAATCTACCAGGGACTTTTGAAATATGTTTTAAATGTCTTGGTCAAAACTCATTATTTATTCCATAAATATTTTTGGACATTTTATTTGTCCAGGGTGTACAAGGATATGGGGACAACAGGAAGTCATGGAATTCACACTGTAGGGTTGGAGGCAGAAATTAGTCAACAAAGGGCTGTCTTTAGAAAGAAATTGGAGCCATTCTATCAAAGAGCCAAAGCCTATGAGAGGACTGAGGAAGGGAAAATTTAAGCTGAACTTTATGCATTAAGTAGGACTTCTGTAGGAAGAAAATAAAGGATGGGCATGTCACTGCTGTTAGAATAGCATGGAAAAGATAGTCATAGATGTTAGAGTTAGGAAACTTGTGGTTAAATAAGATGACAAATAAGATGCCAAAAATACCCTGGTGGCCAGAGTCTGAGAGAAAGACCCTGCAAGAGATAAAATGGGAGGTGAGAAAAGGGTGGATAAAAAGGACGAGCAAGGAGAAGAAAAAGAAAAAAAAGAAAGGTGGAATGATAGAACAGGCCCACGCAGCCTGCCAGGGCAAGTTCCCTGGAAGAGTGAGCTGGAGGTGGCGAGGTGAGAAGCCATGGTAGGAGAGTGGCTGGGAGAGAAGTAGTTAGTGTGGAGTTGGATGACAGAATGGCAGGCTGGGGGTGACCGAGGGCTGCTGAGGGCAGGTCTGGTGAATTTGGCCAGATGCTGCTGAAGGCGGGCCTGGTAAAGGAAGTGTGTGGAACTGCAGCAAGGCGGCATATTTAGAAAGCTGAGTTTGCATCAGCATCTGTTGGATACATTTGAAGAGTCTTGGCGAAGCAGAGAATCTTGGAATGCTGGAGAGAGAAGCAAAGAGAAGATGCTGGAGAAAGACTGGACTTTGCAGGAGTGCCTACCTCTCAGGTTTGGAGGGGCAAAAGGGTACCATCATGGACATGTGCCTTTGAGACTTTCGGACTAAATGGTCATTGGGGTAAGAGAACTGGCCACTTGTGGCTTTGAGGACTTTTCATTTTCCCTGTTGATTTCGCTTGTTAATAAAACCCGGTTGTTTAAATTCTTTGTGACTTTGGCAACTGCTGTGCGAGTGGGTGATATGGATCTGGTAAAAAAAAAAAAAAAAAGAAGCTGCATTTTAAATATGGTGTGTTGGTTAGAGGCTTCTGCCATTTTTCAGCCTGGTTTCAGCTGACAACCACGGCAGGAGAAATCACTGGTGGTAGACCAGCCCAAGGGTAGTTCACCTTGTGTTGTGTACCTTAAAGTGGAAAGCAGTTGCAAGACTTTTGGTAAAAATGCCTTAGTAAAAAGTAGCCATGGGCTTAAAATGGACAAACCTTGTCATGTGCCTATGACTTTGGATTGTAGTCATATGCTTAAAATGGGTGAACTTTGCAATGTTTCAATTGCTTTGGATTCTGTGGCCATGCAGTGAAAAGCTCTGCATGCATTTTAGTTACGTGTTTATAGAAAAGTACGTGCTTATGTCAGTATGTTGGTAAAAAGAAAGGTGAAAAGCTTGGTATAACACTGCCAGAGCAAATTCAGTATGTATGGCAGAAGTCAGATTTACAGAGAGTCTGGAACTTCAGAAAAAAAAAAAAAACAAACCAATAAGCTATTCAGCACAGATTGAATATTTATGTAGATACGACTATCTGAATAAGTGTTGGTTCCCCACTGAGGTTCTGTAAGTTTAATAGTTTGGTATTTTTTCTCATTCAGATACTGTTTTGTTTTGTTTTTTTAAAACGCTTTAACTATTATTAATGTTACTGCATGTTTTTGTAAAAAAGGGTTGTTTTTACATTTATAGATATAAATGTATATTATATCAGATTGGGGGAATGATATAGGTTAGTTATGCAGTTAAAATTGTATGGGTGCCAAAATGTCCTGGTGGGTAGAGTCTGAGAGAAAGACTAGAGTGAGAGAAAATGGGGAGCATTGGAGGGTGTATAAAAAAAGGACAAGGGAGGTGAAGAGAGAAAGGAGGGAGAGGAGAATGATGAACTGAGAGAACAGGGAAAGCCCCCTGAAAGAGTAAGCTGGAGGTAGTGAGGCACCATGGTGGGAGAGTGGCCCACAGAGACGTAGCCAGTGTGGAGTCTGATGCCAGAATGGCAGGCTGGAGGTGACCAGGGGCTGTTGAGGGTAGGCCCAATAAATGTGACCAGATGCCTCTGAAGGCAGGCCTGGTAAAGAAAGTGCTTGGAGCCACAGCAAGGTGGCAGATTTGGAAAGCTGATTGAGATCAGTGTTTTGTTGAAGCTGTTTGAAGAGCCTTGGAGAAGCATAGCAGCTTGGAACGCTGGAGAGATAAGAAGCAAAGATGCCAGAGAAAGACTGGACTTTGCAGAGTACCTGCCTCAGTTTTGGAGGCACAAAGGGGCACCATCTTGGACATGTGTCTTTGGGACCTTTGGGACTGAAAATGGTGACTGGGGTAAGGTAACTGGCCACTTGTGGCTTTAAGGACTTTTTGTTTTCCTGGTTAATTTCCCTTGTTAATAAAACCCTGTTGTTTAAACGGCTTTTGTCTGGCAACTGCTATGCGTGGGTGGTACGAACCTGATGTAACCTGGGTGGCAGAAGCCGCATTTTAGAAGTGCTGCTTTTCCCCCCCCTTTTGTTGGCTTGTTGGTTGGAGGCTTCTGTCCCTTTTGACCCAATTTCAGTACCATGAAGAGATTTTAGTCAGCACTTTCTTTCTTTTCTTTTTTTTTCTTTTGAGGCTAGGCCTTGCAGTGTTGCCTGGGGAACCGCAGTCTCTCGTTGCCTGGGGTATCCTGGACTCAAGCGATTCCCAGTCTCAGCCTCCCATCCTAGGCTTGGGATTAAAGCTTTGCACCACCACAGTGGGCTTTGTCAGCACTTTCTTAAGATCAAACTAAATGGAGTGTGAAGGACAAATTGGAGAAAGAAGAGACTAGAAGCAGAGAGGTGTTTCAAAATAAAATATCTTGTAATCAACATAACAAAGGTGGGTTATGTTGACTTATACAAAGACTTATACAGGAAGAACTATAAGATGTTATTAAAAGTCTTCTATAGCAACACAAGGAGATGGTAGGATAGCCCATGCTCATGGATGGGGAGAATCAAAATTGTAAAGATGACTGTACTACCTAAAATGACATGCAAATTTAATATAATCCCCACCAAAACACCAGAACAAATTTTTAAATAAGCTGAGCCAAAAATATTGAAATTTATATGGAACCACAGAAGGCCTCAAATTGCAAAACCAATTTAAGAAAAAGTTGATAAAGCATTCATGACCATAAGATGAGGGAAAGATGGTCTCTTTAATGAATGGTACACCAATGGTACACCATACACAAAAATTAATTTGAAGTGGATTTAGATATCAGACCTGCAATGATAAAATACATGGCAGGAAATGTTGGCAATGTATTCCACATTCCAGTTATATATTCCAACAATAAAGATATTTAATAACTTGACACTTATCACAAGGGAATTTTTTTTTGAGACTAGGTCTAGCTATGTTGTCTGGGGTGGTCCCGATCCCATGGACTCAAGTGATCCCAGCCTCAGCCTCCCAGGTAGCTGGATTACAGGTTCCCACCACCACGCCCAGCTGCTTTTCAAGATCAGATCTTGCTACGTTGCCCAGGGCAGTCTCAAACCTGTGAACTCAAGCGATCCCTGGCCTCTTGCCTCCCAGCACTTGGATTACAGATGTACACCACCACACCTGGCACAAGGGACTTTTTTTAAAAATTGGGTATATGTCAAGTTAAAAACCTCTATACGACAAAAGAAAATATACAGCTATTAAGCAGACACCTTAGTTAATGGGAGAGTAAACTTACACAATATATAAATGATAAGGGATTAATATTCAAGATATATAGAAATCTCTTAGAAGTCAACAATAAATGAACAAACCAATTCAACAAACTCGGCAGCTGATAGGAAGAGAATTCACCAAAGAGGATATCCAGAAGGCCAAAAGACATATATAAAAAGTTCAATGTCACTTCTAATAAGAGAAATGCAGATTAAAACTACAATGAGATACCACCTCACATCTGTGAAAATGGTTCATATTAAAAAGACATCCAACAATAACTGCTAGCGAAGCTGTGGGGAAAAAGGAAACCTGTCCACACTGCTGGTGGGAATATGAACTGGTGTAACCATATGGAAAATAATCTGGATTTATTTTAAAACTAAAACTTAAAACTAAAAACCTAAATGCCCTACAACCCAGCCATCCCACTTTCAGGTGTACTTCTATTGAATACAAATTGTCAGCACAAAAATCCCTATGTTCTATTATGTGCATAATAGCATTATGTGCAATAGCTACGATTTGGAAGAAGCTTAAATGTCCCTGCATGGATGACTGGATCAAGATGCGGTATATGCACACATAAAACACTAGTCAGCCATAAAAAGGAATCATTTTCAACAAATTGAAGGGAATTTGAAATAATGATGTGCAGCAAAGTCCAAATGACAAAAACAAATACTGGACATTTAATAGCAGATTATTCCATAACATGAAATGCTTAAAAAACTAATGGCTGCCAATAAACATCCTAAGGGTAAGAGGGAGGGAGAGGGATAAGGGGAAAGAAGGAAAGGTGGTGGGGAAAAAAAAAAGAATCTGTTTACCTTGACATTAATATAGATAGAAAGCACAAAAACGGAGTTTAAGTTGTTCAGCTTTTAAGGTAAAGAGAGTATGTGACTATATTCTGTACAGTTATATACATTCATATGGATATGACACATTCATATAGACATCAGTTTTGTTCAAATGAGTTACTGCCCATCAAATTTAATATAATTTTGTATTGTAGTCAAAGTCCATTGTACTTACTGTATTGAGTACTCAAACAATTTATTTGCAACAATTTTATTCATCCCTCAACTGAATTAACATTGCTTATTTGCAAGTACACAACTTGAAACATTTAGAATTCATGTGTACTCTCTACCTTGAAAGAGTTCACAGGTGCTTTCCAACCTTCAGATTTTTCTGCAAGTCTCTCTGTGTATGAACAGCAGATCTGGAACTCCAAGCAGTTTGACACAATTGGAAAGGCAACAAGCTTCTGTGCTCACACCCTGGGCAGGATAGTGGTGTCAACACCTCCAGCAGAGCTGATAGAGCTGTCTTTCAGTCTGTCTGCAGGCTCTGTTTACATTCTGCAGGTTAGCTTAGAAACACCTCACCACCACCAACCCCTGAAAAAGAACTCTGGGTCAACCTGACATCTTCTAGACTCCCAATGTACTGTGCATGTGAAACCAACTCTCCTACTATGCTACTGCATCTGATTTCTTTGGCGAGAATATATTAGGCTGCGTGTGTAAGCAACATTTGGAATCTAGAGACATTGTTAGTAATTGCAAGCAGAGGAAAGCAACAGCCAGCAGAGTTGTACAGCACTCTTTCCATGGGAACTTGGTCCCTCTGGAGAGAGTTTAGGTAAACCAGGTAGGGAGAGAGCTTCACTAACATTCGGAGTCTTTCATGGGGTAAAACTGGGCTCCAAATCGGGCTGCAAAGCTCAAGAAAAGTATTTTTGCAATGGGAAGCAACTGCTTGGGAGAAGACACCCCCTTCCATACCCCCCCCACATTCACACACTGGAACACAAAATACACCCTGCATCAACTGTTGACTACTCCGTGTTCTAGCCTGCTACTTTTTGCCTCACAAGTTTTTGTTTTTTGTTTTTGTTTGTTTGTTTTTTAGAGAATAGGTCTCACTATGTTGCCCCAGGTAGTCCCGAACCCACGGACTCAAGTGATCCCTAACCTCAGCCTCCCAGGTAGCAGGGATTACAGGGGTGCACCACCACACCCAGCGATGTTTTTAGAGACTAGGTCTCACTATGTTGCCCAGGGTAGTCTTGAACTCAAGCGATCCCAGCACTGAGATTACAGGCGTGCACCACCAGGCCTGGCTTGTATGGATTTTCTGAGCCTCAGAGGTTTGGTTTTTTTTTTTTTTTTTTTTTTGAGACTAGGTCTCACTATTTTTGCCTGTGGAACTGCAGACTCTCGTTGCCTGGGGTACCACAGACTCAAGCCATCCCCAGCCTCAGCTTCCCAGGTAGCTGGGATTACAGGTGTGCGCCACCACGCCCAGCTATTTTTTTGGAACTAGGTCTCGCTAC
>PVHY01026208.1:0-17552 GCA_004024945.1 Uropsilus gracilis
GTTGCGCAAATACCCCCTCGAGCGAGGTGCAAGTCCCCCCCCACCCCACTGCAGCTCTAAATTTCGGGGCAGCTTCGACCCAGTAGGAAGGAGGCGAGGACCCTCCTCCTCCTAATTAGCGTTAGTCCTGAGCTCTTAGAAGTGACCGGGACTTTGCAAAGAGCGAGCGTCGGCTGGAAAGCGAAGGCGCAGGTTGCAGGAAGTGTTTTGATGCCCTGACAGCTGGGATTTACCGCTGGCTGCAAGTCTGTCGACGCGCACACGAACACGCACACACCGCACTCCCGGGCAGGGATACTCCGACGCAAGCTTAGCGCTCAGAGGTCGGCGCGTCGCCCCCGCCCCCGCCGGGCCTCTCCCCTGGGGCTCCGGTCCGGGACCCAGACGCTGCGGGGCGCGGACCCCCTCGCCCGCTTCCCGCCCGCTAGCTGCCGGGGCGGCCCGGGCGCTCGCAGTCCAGAGGGCAGCGCACTCACCTCTTGCCGCCGCCGCCCGGAGGAAGCGAGGCGAGACTTACCCATGGAATCGGGCAGGGACATGTCGCTGGACCGCTGCTGAGTCAGGGACTGATGCATGGTGAAAGCTGCCCCGTTGCCCCGGCCTCGAAGCTGCTTCTCGCGCCCCGGGCTCAGGGCGCCCCGCAGAGCATCTTACTCCGAGGCTGCGCCGCTCCGGGTCCCTCCGAGAGCGAAGGGAGACTGTCTGCCTCTGGTGCGAGCTGCAGCCCGAGTGCCGCCTCCCCCTCCCTTTCCCTCCTCTCCCGCCCTCCTCTTCTGCCTCCCTCTGCTCTGGAAGGCAGCGGCACTGGCGGTCCGAGCGGCGGCGTGCGCTTGCGCAAGCCCCCCCCCTTCCTCTGCCCCCCCATCCTAGTTATCCACCTCCCAGCCTCCCAAGCCAGACAGGGAGCCGTTTTAGCCCCTTGGGGCCAGGGCTGCGCAGAGAAAGAGGGGGAGGTTATAGCCTGGGGCCAACCGGCCTTCTCTGTAGTTTGGAGAGAGAGGGGGCTTAGATAAGCGTCCTGTTCTAAGATGTATAATTGGGGAGGGGGCAGAGTCAGAGGTTCAGAGCCGAGGAGTACACGCGCGCGCCCGCCCGCGCGCGCGCGGACACACACACACACACACACAACTTGTGCAGGTTTGGTCATAGTGCTTCCAGAATGACATAATGGAGCTGGAGATGATCCAGAGAAGGGCCACTCTATAATCAAGGGAATGGGGGAGGGTGGAGGGGGCTGCCATATGAAGATAGATTAAACAAATGCAGACTCTTTAGTTCAGAAAGATGAAGGCTGGGAAAGGATGTGACCAGAGTGTATAAAATTATGCAGAGATGGAGAGAGAGGGAACACAGCCTCATTCACCAGATCTGAGAATTCTAGAACCAACAGCCCCCTAAGAGTTAGAAAAAGATTCAGCTAAAGCAAATATGACTCTTCATCAGGTTTCCCCCCTGGCCCCAGCTTGTGCTCTTGTTCGAGGTGCTTTTATATCAGCATCTCCTATTTTCATCATAACAGCCATGCCAGGCAGGAAAATAAGGTATCAACACCCCATTTTAGAGATGAAGACCTGAGCCTCAGAGAAGAGAGAAAAGTTTCTTTATTCAGCTAGTAAGCCACAGAGGTGGAATTTGAACCTAGATCTGTTGGACTCCCGGGTCAGTGCTCCTCCTACAATAGCAGCTGAAAAGAAATATTACTGTATATAGAATATTGAAAACCTAAGGAATCATTCATGAGGTGCAAGAATGAAAGCACCGAAAGCTTTGGAAAGTGGGGAAAGGCATGGCTGACGGAGCCACTGTGGCCACTTAGCCACTGTTGCTAAGGGCAACGGGATGAAGTGGGGATGCCTCTGATCTTGGAGGTGAACAACCAAGCCTTTCCCCAAGTCATCCTTCTGAACCCCATTAGGATATCGAGCTGAAAGGCCATGTTGTTGATCTGGAGGGGTGGTTTTGATATGCTCCAAACAGCAGCATAGCATGAAACCTCCTTGCCTTGCGGTGCCCTGGAACACCTGCCTGGTGGCCAACAGAGGTGAAAGGTGAGAAAACAGCAAAGGGCTTCCAGCTCACTCTGGAAGTTCAAGCCCTGAAGGCCTGGCATCCCAGGGAAAATTCCCTGCTTGACAATGTACCTGTTTGAAAGCATCCAACCTGTCCCAGCAACAGCTCTCAGGTTCTACCTGCCAGTTCTCTTTCCAACCACCTCCCTCTGATGGTAGCTGCATCCCCCATTCCCCTACTGCAGTCAAGCATAAAAAAGTCTTCTGAGAGGGATGAAGAAGAGTACTTGGTTCTTCCCAAACCTTGCTTGTTAATGTACTGTGAGATTTTATTTCCTACGCAGGAAATGGAACTAAGGACCTTCGCCCTTTCCCATGTTCCAAAAGGAGTGCAGACACTTCCTGAAGGTTAAAAGGGAAGCCCTTTGTAAAGAACTTGAGCACCGCAGCGGCCAGGCTCAATACCGTAGCAGGTATTATTAGCAGCCCTATACCATAGATGTGGTTTAGAGATCTGTGACCGTATGTTCCAGATAGAGGAAAAATGCCCACTCTTGTAGAGGGAGGAGTGTGTCTTCAGCACCCTTGGTTTATGTGTCAAAGTCTCCATCAGCTCTACAAAGACAGAGAGAAATCCCATATTCCTACTCTCACCATATTTGTCTTCATTTCTGTTTATTTACCTTGTCTCCCTCTCCACTGTAAAGACCGCCTCTATTTTCATGAGAAGAACTTGAGTACTGATTTCTCAGGAGTACCTCATAATGAACTGATTTTGTGTCTGGAAAAGTAACCTTGAAGAAAAGAAGTTTCTATACAGGTCGGAAAAAAACTGCTTTATGCCTTCTTTAGAGATTTTGGCTTCCCTATTGCAACCTTGCAGTTAGAGCTCCTTAAAGAAACCAAAGAGATATGTGTTCTCATGGGCAGAGTGAGGCCTTTTCGCTTTAGAGAAAAGCACATTACCCATCAATTGACACAGGCGGCATATGGAATTTGACCTTTATAATCAAAGCCATAAACTAGTGAGGTGCCTTTAATGAGATGAACCTTGCTTTGTGCAATATCTGTATTCCTGAACCCTGCGTGAAAATTACATGCTGCTTTGATATAAACACGATGGAATATTACTCATCAATTAAGAATGACAAATTCGACGACTTTATGACAACATGGATGTACTTAGAAGGAAACATACTAGCAGAAGCAAGTCAAAAAGAGAAAGACAGAAGTCAAATGGTTTCACTAATATATGGGACACAATGAAAAAAAGTAAACAAAAACCATGAGGAAAAGACAAAACAAGCTAAGCACCAAACTGAAGGCACCCAACAATGGGCAGGAGGGAAAGGGGGGGGTGGGAGGGGAGGATGGGGGGGGTAAATCCCTGGGATTGCAATGATGTGAAATTTATATATAAATAAATTTTAAAAAAAGAATTCCACTAGCAGATAAACTTAACATATAGGAAAAAAAAGATAAACGCTGCTTGAAAAGTACTAGAGAAGCTAGCTATTTAAAAGAGCTCCATACTTGGATATTTCCTTCGTTCTATCTCTCCGGGTACCTTATGGGACTAGGAACACAGCAGGCTCTCAGTCAAGTTAAAAATGACTTTGAGACCAGCAGCAGTGACAATAGCAGCAGCTGCAGCAGCTCAGAGAGTAGTAGCAGCAGTCTTCTCCCCAGAGATGATGTGCTTGTTTGGACAGAGGATCTAGGGTAAGGGGAGGGACTAGAATTGGAAGAAGGGGAGGGGGCAGAGAACCCATATTTCTACCCAGCCTGGCACAAAGACGCCACCCTTTCCTCCTAAAGAAAATTGATTTTAACTCAGAATGATCTGGATAATTAAAAAGCAAGATGTAATTTTTCATGGACTCAATTCTGATTTTCTTAATGTCAAAATACATGTGGATTTCATATACAACTAGACTCAGCATAACGTTTAGCAAGAGGCAAGCTTCCTAGGTGAAAGATCAGGTCTTTCTGCAAGTGAACACTATTTGGTTAGCTTCTGATAAAAAAGAAATTATTAAAATGACTTAAACCCTTTTCGTTGCAAGCTTCATCAGGCATATAATGTCACTCTAGGTTGCAAACTATTTTACAGCATTAGGAAACACTGGCCTGTGGAGCTGCTACCTGTCTTCCTCAGACCAATAACACTCCCCAGGAGCTTACAGTCTACCAGAAAAGTGCCAGATGGCGCTCTGCCTCTGACACATTCACCCTAGGAACAGCCACAATCCTCGATCACCTCCTTATTTTGATGATCAATTTGACTACTTGAATTACTACAATACCTTCATGATCTGAATCTGGGAATAAAGGTTAGAGGGATCAAGTCTACATGTATCCATTCATGTACATGCATCCATGCATATTTAGAATGGCTACCACACAAGGATTCCCAAATGCATGAATACTTACATGTATACCTATTTCATTCTCTTTCTACCCGCTTGTCACCATTCACCTCTTAGCTTCTCAGCTCCCAGACTGGAGGTGACTAAGAATAGAAAGGAACTTTAGAATAATGGAGAACCTCAAAGAGTCCAAACATCCCAAAAAAAGTTGGAGATGTGGCCACCAGCCTACATTAGGTCAATGCCTAGGACCCAGTGCCCGCACTTACACACAACTGAATCTTCATCCAGGAGAACCATGGTTGATGGTATTATTTCACCCAGGAAGCCTGGCTGGTTCCCATTGTCAGCTGGTCATTTTCAGGGTGTACCAGGAAAATCATCACGTCATGAAGGAAAGACACTGGTACTTGTTTTTACTTTGTTATTGTTTTTTCCCTATTCTTCCTGCCTTGGATGAATAGGAACTAAAACTTCCTACTAAACTAGGAACTAGTGTAAAACACTCTAAGAGTTTTATGATACCAATAAGGCAATTTTGATAGCCTGCTTTTTATTCTATTTTTTAATCAAGTTGCATTAATTTACCATTTGTTTCCCTAGTTATACAATTTTAGCTTCACATCTCTACTGCACATGCTTCGCTCACCCTCCATCAAAGTGCCAGTGCCAGTACACAATCACGGTACCCTCCCTCCCCTCCTCCCTTCCTTCTCCCCACTTTGCTAACCAGCATATTTTTCAGGGTCTAGATGTGATTTTTGGTGTGTTTTGTCAGTTCGGTGTCTTTGGTTATATTTGTAGGTAAACGAATGATCAGGGGTTTTGCCCTTCTGCCATCAGCCTCTATGACCAGCACCTGTGCTGTTGCACCCTCCCCAGGATTGTACAGCTGGCTCTGTGGGTGTGCGTGTATGTGAGTGGGCACACCTGAGCCTAGGAGGCGAGGTTCAAAACATGGCATCACCCTGGGAGTTGCAGAGCATGGGGAGGAGAGAACATGGGAAGACATGAGAATGCAAAAGAGAATGCCCCCCGAAAGAGGCCAGAGGAAGAGGGGGAAGGTTCCTGGGGGGGGGCTGGGGAGTTCACCTGCCTTCTAGCCCCCCTGCTGCCTAGGCTGCCTGCTTGCCTTACATTGGCCCAGCCTGGCTGCCTGGTGAGCCTGTGTGCCTGGTTCCCTGAGAGAGCATTCAAGCCTGTAAAACCCACCGAGGGCTCCGACATTCTTCTTCAGCTGCTAGAACTGACAATGAACCTACTGGATTGGGGTGTTTGCAGTACAATATTCCACAAATGAGTGAACTGTCTTTCACTTTCTGACTTATTTCGCTTAGCACAATCACCTCAAATTCCATCCATACTGTCACAAAAGGCATGCTTTCATTTTTTTAATAGCTGAGTAGTATTTCACTGAGTCTATATACCACAATTTCTTTACCCAGTCATCAGTCAAGGAGCATTTACATTGATTCATGTCTTGGCTATTGATAGCATGATTTTTAATGGATGGAAATCACTTGTTTGCCACTCATTGCTATAAGATATTTTAGAGGTTCCTGATTATTCAACATAAATAACACAATGAGCCAAATCTTTGCCATAGGATACAATATTATAATGGAATTTTTGGCTCAAAATTTTCAAATGTATTTTAATTAAACCATTTTTAACAACCTGCACATAATAAAGTGCAGAAGTCTTGAAAACCATGATCAATAAAAATATTTTTAAAAATGCGGAAGTCTTAAGTGTACATATTACTAATTTTTTAAGTGTGTGCGCACACTCACACACATCTCCTTGAAACCAACACCCAGGTCCAGGTGTTGATTTTCTCCAACATCCCAAACAATTCCCCCTGAACCCACTTCCCAGCGAATAAACCTCCTAGAGGTAACCATTTTCTGATTTCCATCAAGTCCAAACATTTTATTTTTATTTATTTATTTGTTTGTTTGTTTATTTATTTATTTATTTATTTTTGAGACTAGGTTTCCCTATTTTTGCCCGTGGAACCACAGGCTCTCGTTCCCCGGGGTATCACAGACTCAAGCAATCCCCAGCCTCAGCTTCCCAGGTAGCTGGGAGTACAGGCACGCGCCACCATGCCCAGCTATTTTTTTGGGACTAGGTCTCACTAGGGGCCCCCAGGCGGAACTCGAACCGCAATCCCTAGCCCCCGCTGCTTCATAGGCTGAAGCTTATAGGCATGAGCCACCGTGCCCGGCAAGTCCAAACATTTTAAAGACTTAATACATATTGCCAAATTATCCTTCAGAATATTTATAGTAAAATACATTCCCATCCTAAGGATGTGAGAGCACCTCATGACTTTGTTTCGCAAAGGACGTTACAGCACTCCAGACACACCTGGGCACACCAGCCATGGGAAGGGCAGTCAAGAAGCTGAAGTGGAGTTCAGCTGGGCAACAGGTATCCAAGAGGAATCAGAGGGCAAGCGGCCAGGGGCCGGGGGCACTGCCAGCACACAGGCAGGTCATAGCGCTCCGTGCCTTAGGAAGCCCCAAGTGCGCAGTGGGTTTCGCTTTGTATTCATTATTGTCCTTTGGTGCATGTACTCCCAAGTCTTTGTATTTGGCTTTCAAATTTTCTCTAACGCTCAGTTAGTTATTCCTGGCACATATAGGCACTTAAAATAGTTAAATATATGGCATTTTAAATTTATTTGTTTTTTTTTTCTGCCTACTGCATTAAAATTGTAAAAGTTCTTCCAAGCTACAAAGGGACATGAAGCAAGAAGTTCCCCCTTTCCCTAAATTTCTATTTTCCAGTTAATAAAAACTTATTCCTATTCTCTCCTCCATGCATAATTTTACTTTTGCTTGTTTAGGAGTCAAACTCTCCTTTTAAAGAATAACCTTTTTTCAATTATTTTTTGATTGCACATATATATATACAAACACATATATAAATATTTCATCTTTGTTTATCCCGATATTCTCCCATCACCTAATCACCTGTGCACCTTATCTCTTGTGCCACCCCCCAAGAATAACCTTTTTCAATAGCAAAATAAAATATTTTTAAACATTATAAGCTGCACTTCATAGATTTCAAATGTGCCACATCGAAAGTCCATCTTCAAGCCGTTAGAGCCAACAGTTCATTCTCACACAATAAAACTTTCCTCCTTGGCTACTTAGCTCTCGTCGGCAGGGAAGGGAAATATTATATCTTGCTTCTTATCACTAATGTGTGATAAAGAGCACCCAGGAGAATTATATGAAAATAAATATAAAGAAACAATTCTGATTTCAAAGTACATTGTTGGAAACATTAGCAAAAACATCAAAATGATACAGGTATACATACTTCTAGCAAGTTCTTTTTTATTTTATTTAATACATACAGTTTTATTTTGTTCTTTAGGTTACAACCTCTCTGTTATATATTTTTCCCCCTCCCTCCTCCTTCTGGTGCCCCTTCCATTCTCTCACACGCCACTCGTTGTTGTTTATTAGCTGTGTTAGGTCCATTAGTCTCTTTCCTATGTTAGTGTCTTTTCTCTGGGTGAGGGACTGCGTTGTTGGGTCCAGGCGCACCTTGCTGTTAGATTTTCAGTCTTAAGTTTGCGTTGGGTGGCCAGGTTATATTCGTTTGTGATCTGTCCATGTTTTCTTGCTGCAGGCCGTCCTCTCCAATCCAATCCCATCTCCATTGCTTTGCTGCTTTTCCTTATGGCTCTGGTGTCGGGCTTAGGGTGCCTTGCCCCCAGTCGGTGTTGGTCAAGAAGTTTCTCTGTGAGTTCAGGTTTCTGCGAGTGGCCTCTGAAGATCATCTCCTCTGCTTCAGTTTGCAGTTTTGATGTGGGGCCCATTATCCCCTCTTTGGTCATCCTCTCCTCTCCCGTAACGAGGGGAGGGTGTGTTGCTCTCCTTGAATATATCTCCAAAATGAAGTCCCGGGTTTTGGCTGAGAGTAGAAGTGCACATGGTGACGCCCCGCTGGGAGCTTTTGGAGTGCGGGCAAGCAGGGGGGAGGAGCTAGGGGGATGGGGGGGGGTCCCTTGCATCTCTCTCACCTCTTACTCCAGCTAAACTTCAGAGGAACCAGAATATGCGCAACGCCAACCCCAACATAGAACGGGTGAGGGACCAGGCAAAAGTCCAGCCCACAGGCCTGAGCTGGACACAGCAGATGGACAACCAAGTGAACCAGTGCATGCAAGACCAGAAAAACAACCATAGAGACACCATGTCTAGTAAGTTCTTGCTAGGAAAATTCTGAAGAGTAAACAAGCTGTTTCCTACTACAGAAAAGAAATTCTTTTCAAGATTGTGTTTTGTTTTGCCTTTTTCCCACAGAATCTCACATTCTCCTAATTCAAAGGCATAAAACAGCAACACGGAACAATAATGCACACAGCAATGAATACACTAGGGAAATCTTGATATTCGAAAAGGCCAGCTAATGCATTTTTGAATTTTAGAAAAAACTGTAACAGGGGTTAATAATCACAAAATGTTCAGATTTGAGCAAAATCCATCAGTGAGTAAAACAAAATTAGCATGTTTTGTACCATCAACTATTTAGTGAAGGAAAAATCCATACAGAAAAATTTGCCATATGTTATACATTTTAATCAGGAAAAAGGGCAGGAGTTGATGATCCGTGACCTTAAAATCACAGAACTGAATTGGGGGGGGGGGGGTTGCACGTTAGGTCTCACAGGTTTTTTTTTGGTTTTTTGGTTTTTTTGAGACTAGGTCTCGCTATTTTTGCCCATGGGAACCGCAGGCTCTCGTTGCCCGGGGTACCACAGACTCAAGCAATCCCCAGCCTCAGCTTCCCAGGTAGCTGGGATTACAGGCACGCGTCACCACGCCCAGCTATTTTTTGGGGGACTAGGTCTCGCGATGTGCCCCAGGCGGGACTCCAAACGTGATCCCTAGCCCCGGCCGCGGTTTCCTACGCTGCCACCTACAAGTATGCACCACCATGCCCGGCCTAGATCTCAAAGTTTGAATGACCTGACTTACCTGCCAGGACTGGAGACTGGTAGGGAGAGCAGAATAGGATTTAGTTAAGCTGCAACCACCTGGTTTCCTTCCTTTAATTAATTACAGGGCTCAGTATATCCCTTTCCTTTGTCCCCATCAAAAACATTCATTAAACACCTAATTAGATTGTTGCAGATGGGGTGCATGTGTCCAGCTGCTTGGTTCAGATTTGAACTGGAGAGGATTTCTGTGTTCAGTTGTTGCTGGGAATCAATAGATTTGCTACCAGTTCAAACTGCTTCATAGAGCCTTTAAAAATGTTTACACTCTGTGACTCAGTAATTCCACTTCTGGGAATCTGTACTAAGGAGAGACATTCAAACTAAGATTTATGTGCACAATGTCCATGGCTATGTTATTTATAATGAGGGGAAAAAAGGAGAAAACCTCAAATGCCCCCAAGTTAGTGGAGTGATAAGGATATCAAAGTCATAAGATACATATATTATGCAACTATTACAAACATGTTTTCAGATATTAAAGACATGGAAATAGCCATAACCAGGGGA
This sequence comes from Uropsilus gracilis, assembly GCA_004024945.1. Classification (NCBI taxonomy): domain Eukaryota; kingdom Metazoa; phylum Chordata; class Mammalia; order Eulipotyphla; family Talpidae; genus Uropsilus; species Uropsilus gracilis. The sequence goes on from PVHY01026208.1 coordinate 9,912, forward strand.
AAAGAAGACTAGGAACCAATGTACATAGTCTGACCCCAATTTTATTTAAAGCTGCATATATATATATATATATATATACAGAGAAAAAATAGTAGAAGGAAGGTTACAGAAAGTCACTGTCGTTATCTCTGGGTAGTAGAATCACCAGTGAGTTACCTTTATGTTTACACTTTTCTATGTCTTTCACATATATTAAGTAAGCATGTATTATTATTATTAAAATTAGCCCCCCCAACCCCCCCCCAAAATCTATTTTATAAACAAATCAAGGTAACAGGTGAATGTTTCATAAATTGTACTCTTTCCGCAGTGTGTACTTGGTTCTCACACATATGCACGTGCACACACATGCACGCACACACACACACACACACACACAGCACTGCCTTCAGTCTTGCTTTTGAGTATGAGTTTCAGGCAATGTGTCATCTCTCTCAACGGAATTTGTGCTTCTTTCATTTCTTTCATTGTGTGACTAAAACTCATTGGTGGGCAAGTACTTTTTTTTTTGGCCAGCTCTTTCTATGCCCCTGCAATTACACCGGCAGGGGGCTGTCTACTCTGTGGATTGCTGAAAGGAATAGTGTTCTGAAACTGACCTCTCTTGGGAAGATAAAAGGAAATGTGGCTGTGGTGTGCGGTGCGGTGGGATGAATTTTGGGAAGACAGAATAGAGAGAGGGATAAAAATGAGCAACTTTGCTTTTGATTTGATCCCTTTGGTAAGGTTGTATTTTACTATGTTACGGTCTAAAAGAAATATAGGACTGTAGTTCAGTTGGGACTGTAAGAAACTCTATTGAAGGTGAAATGCCTACATTCATGCCTTCTTTTCAGCTTTTCTCAGAAATCCAGAAACCTGCTATAATGGGAGGAGGGTGGATTTAATAAGGACTGGCTTATTGAACAAACAGCCAGTAAGTATAAAAGTGAAATGTGTACAGAAATTTCAGGAACTACAGAAACATATAAATTAGAAAGTGATTCTTTCAAATGACCCCCAAAGACTTCAACGCTTTACTTTTATCCATGATCTGGGTGAAGAGAAGAATGGCTTGTTTATCAGTTTTGCCGATAAGAGAACAACATATTATTAGAATATAACCTATTTTGTAATGTTGAATGAACCTCAAAAACCTAAAATTCAAATACATACTTGCAAAGCTCTCCACTAAGTTAAAGGCAAAATTAAAAAGGATAAGAAAAGTGAGTCCCAAGCCCACTCTTTGGAGGTGATCATTTCTAAATTTATTTTTTCATATATTTTTTCTTTAATGAAGTATTATTTTGTATATTTGTTAATTTTTCACAATAGGATTTCTCCCCGCAGGTGTGGTCATATATTACTCGCATCACCAATGCATCAGTCCATTGTGCTCTTCGTCTTGATTTCTCCTCTCCCAGCTCCCTCTCCTTTAGAGCTAATCTTTATTAAAAGCCTGTTATATATTTTTCCAGACTACTCCATTTTTTTCTATGCTTATCCAACTATGTACACATACAGTTACACACTGTGAACAAAAATGGAACCACGTTATAAATATTACTCTGCAACTTACTTTTTAAAACACCCAAGACTAGGTCAAGGGCATATTGCCTTGTCCGTATGTATTGGTTTGCCTCTTTTTCTCTTTTGACAGCTGCCTAGCAGACCACTTTGTGAGTGTTTCAGACTTCTTTAACCAACACCCCCCCCCTCCTTCATGTCTGGACATTTAATTTCGTTCCACTTTTTCATAGTTACAACTACAATCCTGCACTAAACATCCCTGTAGACATACCATGGAATCAATTTAAGGGGAAATCTTCTTTCCATCAGCTGTGCATTACCTAACCATTTGCAATTAGTTTCCTGGGCTCTGGAGAACTGTTTTTAATGGCTATGCCAAGTGTTCTATAGCGTCCCAAATGGTCCAAGGCATCCTTTCCAATTAAGTTGCAGTCTTCTCCACTGCATTTTGAATTCTATTATGCTTTAAGGACAGGGCACTGTCTTACATTACTGAGACAGTGTCATAATGCTCCCTCTTAATATGAATGCTCTGGACTCTGCCTGAAGAGTGGGTGGCCAGAGGCTGCTGATTCACATCTCCAAGGAAGGCCCGACCTAGGAGCACAAATGCGTGACTTACCCACCACCATGTGCACCCAGCATGTCAGCACCACTTCTGGCAGGAGGCCCAGCTAGAGTTAAGGCTCTTCATTTGCCATCGACTGACTTGGGTGAAAGGAAGAGGGAGCACTTCTACTAACATCGAAATTGAGGAAGGAGAAGACCAGGCTTCTGCCCTTCTGCCTTCCCAGCTGCCTCCGCTTACCCAGGTGCTCTGTCCCCACCCTGCCTTCAGGCTGCTGCAGACCTTTTCCCTACACCCTATGGAAAGGTGACCTCTTTAGCCACTGCTTCTTGCTCCCCTATCAAAACGCATCTCATTTTAGAACTCTCAGCTGCCAGTATTCGTTTACGTTACCATGACAGAGATTGCTTAAGGCTTGGCATGAGCGAGGGCATTTTCTGGCCTGTGGTCTTTGACCAAATCAATTAATGTCTCTGAACCTCCATTTTGATGTCTGGAAATGAGACTAACGATATTTTCTTCGCAGGGCTGATGTCAAGATGAAGCGAGATCGCGTATGGGAATATACACTGAAGGCAAGGAAAAGTGCTCTGTGACTGGAAGGTGCCATTAGTATCTACAAATTCTCTTCTCTAGATGAACAGGTTTATTTTAGTGCCAGGGATTTCTGGAGACTACCATGTTTTAACTGGGAGGAGTGCAGTGGAGCAGACCAGTGGGGAAGCTATTTTGAGATGGGGAAACCCTTCCAGACCTTGAAATCCACATATGAGGGGGTTGCTTCTCCACAAAGGAGGGCAAACTCGAGCACCCCAGGCAAAAATGTCAGAAAGATCTCTGTTACTCTTTTCTATTTGCAGGGGAGCGGGAAATCAGATGGGAGGGGGCGAGGAAAGCATGGATTTCTGTGTGTTGCCCAGATGACCCGACCTCCCCAGGGAGACGTGCTCTAGCAACTGGTTGGTGTATTTTTAAAGGTCAGCGAGGCTTTGGCTCTATAGGATGGAGTGGCTGTGACACCTGATTAATGCCTGTGCAGTACTTTCCAGAATGAAATTTAATCAGCAGAATGATTGCAGCAAGCAGCTGCCTGGAGGAAAATGATCCTGTTCTAATGGTGGCTTGTTTGATGTGTTGGCATTGTAGTGGGGCACGTACATTATTAGTCCATCCCAGGGAGCCTCAACTAGGACACTGGATCAACTCATAAGGAAACGCAGCAAAGAGAACAGCCCTTCTACAGCTCTGTGTAGGCTCATCGTTGTCAGACTGTCAGCTCCTCCCCACTCCAAGGACCTTTGTTGTCAGACTCCTTGCCTCCCAGAGGGTCTTCCCTGTCAGCTCCTTTAACCCCCTCCTATCATCAATGCCCATCTGCGTTACCTCAGATTCATCACTCTCGGCCACACACACACCCAAGCCTTCATGGACAGTTTCCACCAACACATTCACATGTACACAAAGCATACATCCTCCCAGGCGGCCCCCCTACCTGGAAGCTCATATTGGCTTAAGTGAAATTAAAAAATGGCTTCTCCTCACAAAATAACTGGAGTCTCTTGGTCTAATTAACTCTTCTTGGCCTATTTTTCCATCAGAAGCACAGAGGTTATTATACTGACTTGCGGAAATTCTGGAGCCAGTTTTATACCTCCTAACAGGTAGGAAGTGCAGCAGAGGCCTAGCTGACTGTCATACCCCACCACTCATATGACACAGTGAGCTTTATATCTGAGCTGCCTATACTCCCTCCTCAGGAGTTGAAGTCTGAGGTGTTTTCCTAGTGGTAAAGATAAGCTGAATGAGCTGGGTACAGTTTTGTGGTGTTACTTGCTTCCCCCATTTGAAAAATTTCCCCCTGACTCTCCTGGAGTATACCCCCAAAATCACCATAGGGCGCTGGCCCAGGAAGAGGGCAGTGCTTGGAATTGTTGTTGTTGTTTTTTTAATAAACAAATGATTTATTTATATATAAATTTCACATCTTTGTATGTGGAATTGTTAATGATCCAGTTTACAGTGAATAGTGTGACTTTTCAGGACCCAAAGGACCAAAAAAGATCATGACAAACCTCTCTAAACTTAGAGAAAAGGCTGAGCAGTCTCAGCTCTGAAGGGATTTCAGAGGTCTTTAAGAGTCTTAGGCTTTGTCTGAGGCACCACGCCAGGGCCCTATGTATGAAATGAATCTGGAATCTGGGAAAAATAAAGAACTAACTCGTGTTCCTAGACATATTCAGTTGCGTTATATGCCTGGGGGTGTCTAGAGGTGGAGCTGGACAGAGTAGGTAGAGGTGCTTTTCAAGGATGGAAGGCATTTGACATTTGAATAGTTTGGGATAAACCATTATTGAGTGCTCACTATGTACCAGGTTCTAGAAGAAAACAAGATTCAGATCCCGCTCTCAAGGAGTTCACAGTCCGGGAAGGGAGAGATCTGTAAAAAAGACCATTTCAGCCTAGTGGCAAAAGTGTATGCTGGATATTGAGAGAAGACTAAGCGGCTCCTAACCCAGGTAGGAGGGACCTGGGGGGTTGTGGTGTCTGACTTAAGGATTAAAATATCTACTGATTCACAGGCAGACTGGAATCCAGAGACCATACTGGTCCGGAGGAAAGGAAGCAGTCTCCTACAACATAGGAAGCGCCAAAAGCAAGGTGTTCAGAGAACCACTCCACACGCCTGTCCTACGAGAGGTTCCTGACATGCTTGACCTGGCTACCTGCCTCCCAATTACTCCTGGAGATTTGAGCGGCCTGGTCTGCTGTTGTCAAGGAGCGCAGGTCCTCACCCAGCAAAGGGATATAGTTAAAGGAAAAAGAGGAAACCAGTCGGTAAGTCCATCTACACTTTACAGTGAAAGAGGGGATGGAGTGATCAGAGGGGAAAAGAGAGACATGGGGGAACAGAGTGGCAGGTGCATTATTAATTGGAGAGCCACGACTAAGGGAAACAACTATATAAAGACGACCGAAGTCATAAGAAAATAAAATTTAAAAATTAAAAAAATAAAAGATTTACTCATTCACTCTCTGCAGATGTAAATCCCATGAGGTCAGGGACTTGTTTTGGTTACTACTGTGGGTATAATTGCTGCAACAGAACCTGAGATACAGTAGGAACTCAATAAACATTCATCAAATAAATGAAGGCATACCTACTACGTGCCAACCACTGTGCTGAGCATGGTGGGAGGGAGGGGTGATATAAAGGGAAGAATCAAGGAAGATTTCTACCAAGGTTTCTGGCTTGAGCAGCTGAATCTATCTGGTACCATTTATTGAAATGTAGAGATGCCTGAGGGTGGGGCTGAGAGGGGGTTTTGGAGTGGAAATTATCAAAGAGTTCTATTTGGGGCATGTTTGAAATGTTTTGTGGGACAGAGAAATATAAAGATCAAGCAGTTGTATCCCTGGATCTGGGATTCAGAGAAGAAGTCTGGCCTAGATAGTAGATGATGGCATCATCAGCATAAAAAAAAAAAACGTTAAATCCACAGTATTGGATAAGAGCAATGCTAGAGAGACAAGAAAGAAGCAGAGGGCCATGGCCAAAACCTGAAGAACAGCATCAGTTAGAGGTTGGATGGAAGAGATAGCAAAGGAGACTGAGAAGGCAGGAAGGTTTGTGGACAAGCAGGACAACAACCTGGTTTTGTGGAAGATAAGAGTGTTCAAAAAGGAGGGAACAATACACCGGGCAGATGCTCCTGAGAGGTCAGGTAAGATCAGAACTGTATTCAATTAATTTGATAATGAGTTAATTGGGGATCTGGACAAGAGCAGTTCCAGTGCAGTACTAGGAAATCAAAGACCTGCTTTTAGTGGAGTAAACAAAGGAAATGGACAAGTGGAAATAATGTGCCTAGAAAAATTTTAAAAAGTTTAACCATGTAATAGTAGAGAAATGGGACAATGGATATCATCCAGGAGATGAGAAACAGCCCAAGTAGAAGGCATTGGCAGAGAAGACAGACGATCAAAGACAGAGGCTGTAAATGGAGAGTTGAGGGAATTACAAAAGTCTCAGTACAGCTGGAGCACAGAGTTCAAGTCAGGGAGTGTTTAGAAAATGGAGTTGGAGGATTAGAATTATGGAGGACCGCCGGGCACGGTGGCGTGTGCCTGTAATTTTCAGCCTATGAAGCGCCCGGGACTAGGGATCGCGGTTCGAGTCCCGCCTGGGGCCCGTAGCGAGACCTAGCCCCCCCCCCCAAAATAGCTGGGCGTGGTGGCGCGTGCCTGTAATCCCAGGTACCTGGGAAGCTGAGGCTGGGGATTGCTTGAGTCTGTGGTACCCCGGGCAACGAGAGCCTGCGGTTCCATGGGCAAAAATAGCGAGACCTAGTCTCAAAAAAAAAAAAAAAGAATTATGGAGGACCTTGTATGCCAGCACTTTGGACTATTTCCTGCTCCAAATGGTAATAAAGAGCCACTGAAGAATTTTAAGAAAGGGTATAACAACTTTTAGTAAGATCACTCTGGACCTGTATAAAAGTGAATCAGATTAGGGAGCAAGAGTAAAAGATAGATTCTTAGGGGGATGCTACGATGATCATGTAATAGACAATGCTATCTGGGACTAGGTTAGTAGTAGCAGGAACAGAAATGAGAAAAATATCTGGCAGATAAAGTTCTGAGAGGTTGGGAGAATGCACCTCTCAGAATCCTAACATTTGTTGATGTAGATGATGGTGCTATTCATTCATACAGGGAATATAAGAACAAAGTTTGGTGTGACATCAAGCTAGGTAATAAATTATGTTTTAAAGATTTTGACCACTTAACTTTACATATAATTTTTGCTGAGATATAATTCATGTACCATAAAATTCATTTAAAAAGTTTTTGTATATTCACACACAAAAAAAAGTTATGCAACTATCACCACACTCTAGTTTCAGAACATTTTCACTACTCTAGAAAGAAATGCTGTATCTCTTAGCAGTCATTCCCCATTACCCCTTCTTCATAGCCCTTGACAACCACAAATCTACTTTCAGTTTCTATGAATTTGCCTACTGTGGGCATTTCAGCTAAATGTGTTCATACAACATTTGACCTTTTGTGTCTGACTTGTTTTCACGGTTCATTTATGCTGTGTTAGGTATCAGTATTTGCTTCATTTTTATAGATGAATAATATTCCAATATGTGAATATTCTGCTTTAATTTATCCATTCTTCAGTTGATGGATATTGAATATTGAATTGCTTCTACTTTTTGGTTATTATAGATAAGGCTGCTATGCACATTCAACTACAAGTGTTCTTGTGGACATGTATTCATAGCTGTCTTAACTAGATACCTAAGAGTGGGGTGATTGTGGAATAGGATAATTCCATAAATAATAATCGTAACACTTGTTAAACTTTTTCAGTGACTCCATCATTATACTTTCCAACCAGCAGTGTATGAGGGTTCTAATTTCTCTACATCCTTGCTAGCAATTATTATTATATATATTTATTAAACCTATACTAGTAGATGTAAGCGGTATTTCATGTTGTTTTAATTTTAACTTGCATAATGAGTAATTATGTTGAGTGTCCCTTCATTAGACTA
>PVHY01026209.1:0-17529 GCA_004024945.1 Uropsilus gracilis
AAAGACAGAAGTATAACAAAGTAAGAGCCAACCAACCAGGATAGGCAATAGTAGCCTGTGGTCTTTTGGAGACTGCTGGAGACTTTCTGGTCGCTGAGGCCCATTACCTAACACTCCTGCCCCACATGTTCTTGTTGAAATAATTTTTGTTAAGTGTTTTAAAAGTAAAAGTCACAGATCTGAGAATCTTATGCATAAGCAATAAAATTCTAATCACCCATTTTTATTACAGAATATTTATGCATCTCCATCATAAGCAGTGCTCAAATTTTAAAGTACATACCAAATCATCTAGACTCTCATACCAGTCAAGTTTTGGAATGAAGCCCTGAAATCCTGCACTCCTAACAAAGAAGGATCCTAGGGATAGTGATGAATAATGCCGGTCTTTCAAAATAGCAAGAATTTTAAAATACTAAGCAATGCATGTACTGCACAGAACCTAAGTTACATTCTTTAAAGTTTTTGGTTTTGATTTTCAAGTCACACTTAAGAAGTTGATTGTGTGTATGCATGCACTTACAAGAGTATTTGAGAGTTTTCTCTAGAGCAGTGGTTCTCAGTCCTGACTACACATTAGAATCAATTGGGCAACTTAAAACAAAGCATACAAGCCTGGTCTGACAGTCCCTTTCAACTTATATCAATTTAAAAGAACTCAGAGAAAGATCCAGCTGTTGGTATTAAGAAGTTCCTCAGGTCACTCTGCTATTGAATGCAGAACAATTTCAAGTAAGCAGGCTTGTTTACTAGCTATTTCTACATGAAAGAATATATACAAACTAAAGTATGTAAGAAAGGTATCTTGGGAACAAGGTAAAAGTACTGACAGGCTATTTCTAAAAGCTAAAATACAACTTTTGTGAAACATCAATTTTCCCAACGTAATAAACACATACATTCTTAGATAGCATACAAAAGTTACATATAACATATATACCCTCTCAGAATGCTAATTTGGCTGTAATGATAGTTCTGCCCTGGACACAGATGTGCAGATACACATAAAAGGTTTCCTTTTACTGGTTAAAAGGAACTTTCTTGGTCACCTGAGAATGGACCGATTATCAGCAAAAACACCTAAGACTGTATAACACTGGTTTTCAGGATGAGTTATTCCACCAAAAGACCTTCTAAATTCATTTTTAGTACAGAAATCTGGTTTGATAGCACAAGAAAAGCCCCAAGCTATGAAATACAGAAAGCAAGTCAGTGTGTCATATCCAAAACTATACGACAGTAGAACCTGTCCTGACAGTTTGCTTAAAGGGGAAACAACAGGAAAGAGCATGTTGTGAAAATGAGGCTGTAGTAGGAACAAGATGTTTGAAATCTCAGGATGGCCTGAAAAAGAAATCTGTATTTGGTATTTAAATAAAAAACGCTGCTGATCTCTGAACAAGAACCAGTCAGTCCTACAGAATCTGAAATTTTTTGAAAGAAGTATTATCATTTACTTGAAATGGCTGAAAGATTTCTTGTTTTTAATTACTTATGCTGCATTAGCGATAATTATTTTTTCAAATATGTGGGTATCTACAATCTACCAGGCATTATTTTAGGTCTTGGGAATAACTGAAGGAAATCTGTTCCTTTCCTAAGACAGCCAAATTTGGGTCAAAGCACATTATTCCCCATTTAAAATATGTAACAATTTTCTATGCAACCAGCACTAGGAACAGGATCCAGTGTCCTTATCCTTGACAGCAAGCCCTAACTTACAGTTAACTATAATGATCCCTTCTTTCATCAGAATTTTAAGCTCCATGAGAAAAGCGAAACCTGTTTGTTTTCTTCACCAATATACACCAAAATCTAGAAATAATGTCTAAGAGCTTAAATATTTGAGTTGATCAGCTACATGTATGGTGACAAACCCATAAAGATAAATCAAAATGGAAATATTCAACCATTTACAAGTCAAAGGTACACTCAACTTTACCTATAATTCCTTTCTGTTTCAATCTTACTAGTAACCTAACCAGGAGACAGTAGAAATAAGTGATGGAACATTCAAGGAAATAAATTATGTACATGCAAATACACACATTCAATCCTCAATCCTAGAGTCACTTTCAATTTCAAGATCGACTACAGTCACAGTATTTGTAGATTAACAGCTGAAAACTTCAGAATAACTAAATCAGTTCCTGTGTATCCCTTAGTGAAGTCTAATTTTTTTGGTATCTTTTTAGCATTTCATAAATTAAAAAGTGGTGCTTAGCCGCAGCTGTGGCATGAGGCTTTAATCCCAAGCCTAGGATGGGAAGCAGACTGGGAACTGCTTGAGTGCACGGGTTTGAGACCCGCCCGGGGCAACATAGCGAGACCTAGTCTCAAAAAACACAGCTGGGCGCGATGGTGCGCGCCTGTAATTCCAGCTACTTGGGAAGCTGAGGCTGGGGATCGCTTGAGTGCAGGGTACCGCAGGCAACTTAGGTCTGCGGTACCCTGGGCAATGTAGCGAGTCCTAGTCTCAAAAAGGCGGGGCGGGGGGAGTAAAGAATGGGTGAATTGAGCTGGGCACAGTAGTTACGTGCCTATAGCAACAGCCTATGGAGTCGCGGCTCAGACTGGGGATCGCGGTTCGAGTCCCGCTCAGGGCAACATAGCAAGACCTAGTTCCAAAAAAAATGGCTGGGCGTTGTGGCGCGTGCCTGTAATCCCAGCTACCTAGGACGCTGAGGCTGGGGATTGCTTAAGTTCGTGGTACCCCGGGCAACGTGAGCTTGCGGTTCCACGGGCAAAAAATGTAAGACCTAGTCTCAAATAAAAGAATGGGCGAATTTAGTCCGGGGGCAGTGGCACGTGCCTTTAATCCCAGCCTATGGAGGGAGGCCGGGACTGGGAATCGCTCGAGTTCGCGGGTTCTAGACCCGCCTGGGGTAACACAGCGAGATCTAGTCCCAATAACTGGGCGTGGTGGCGTGCACCTATGATCCCAGCTACCTGGGAGACTGAGGCTGGGGATCGCTTGAGTCCGCAGTACCCTGGGCAACAAGTCTGCGATTCCCTGGGCAACGATAGCGAGCGAGACCTAGCCTCAAAAAATAAATCAATCAGTCAACAGTGGCGCTTCTTCACAGCCGTCTATGAGGTGGAATTAACCACTAGTCTAAATTTCTTGGCGGAAAAAAAATCACACAACTATAAAAGTGTTAATTGACACTGTGAAACAATGAATGCCATGGCCTCTGGGAGTTCCAATCTGCTCATGCCTGTTCACAGCTTTGGATTTGTTTGGAAGCTCTTCCTCTTCCGGCTCTCCTACCGACCTTCTTTTCTAGTACCATCTTTTCTCGTGCGTTAACAGACGTCACCTCAAGTTTATACTTCAGCACTCTACTCTCGAGTCAGTATTCGCTCAACTAAAGGCTGCTGACCATAAACTACATCCGATTTACCTGGGGAGCTTGTAAAAGATGACTCCTGGGTCATGCTGGCCCTAACAAATCCCAGTATGTCTGGGGTTGGAGCCAAGGGCCTGTATGCTGCCCAAGAACTGTAAATCTGATACACTCTACAGTTTGAAGCTTTAATCCCTCAGCCAGGTTTGCAGTTTTAAATCCATCCCAGATTCCAAAAAAAGAAGTGAGGTATACAGCAGCAACCAAGAGTCCCACTTGAGACAAAGTGCTGGTCAGAACTCTAGCTCTGTCACTTACTAGTAGATTATGGTCTGAGGTGTTTTACAAGAGAATGAATGCATAGAACTTGGCAGAATTCTTTGACTAAAGTGGGTATTTGATAAATGATTGCTATTTTAAATGTTGTGGGGTTTTTTTTTTTGTTTGTTTTGTTTTTTTTTGAGACTACGTCTCGCTATTTTTGCCCGTGGAACTGCAGGCGCACATTGCCCTGGGTACCACGGACTCAAGCAATCCCCAGCCTCAGCTTCCCAGGTAGCTGGGATTACAGGTACGCGCCACTACGCCCTAGGTCTCGCGATGTTGAAACGTGGTCTCCCTACGTTGCCCCGGGCGGGACTTGAACCACGATCCCTGGTCCCCACCGCGGCTTCCCAGTCTGATGCTTACACGCATGCGCCACCATGCCCGGCTAATACTGTTGCTTTAAATAAACATGTACCAATTGATTATTCTTCCTTACCTTCCCACACTACTCAAAATGGCTTGCCCTTCAAAAGTCCCTATTTTTGTTGATTCAACTGTCTTACTAGGTTTTCCTAGGCTTCAACATGCGTCTTTTTCCATCAACACCAATAAGTTGTTCTATTACTGTTTCTTTTCTTTTCTTTTTTTTTTTTGAGACTAGGTCTCGCTATTTTTGCCCATGCAACCGCAGGCTCACGTTGCCCGGGGTACCACGAACTCAAGCAATCCCCAGCCTTAGCTTCCCAGGCAGCTGGGACTACAGGTGCACACCACCACGCCCAGCTATTTTTTTGGAACTAGGTCTACGTTGCCCGAGAGGGATTCAAACCGCGATCTCCGGTTCCTGCTGCGGCTTTCTAGGCTGTTGCTTATAGGTACGTGCCACCGTGCCCGTGTTTCTATTTCACTAGTAATTAATCAAATAGCTTAGTGACACCTCTCCTATAGTTATTTTGAACTGCAACCTTTCCCCCTGGTATCTATTTTACCTTGTTTCCCTCTACTAGAATATAAGTTGACTGGGGTAGAGAATATTTGATACTTTCTTTTCTAAACTCAGCATCTTAGCTCTTATTAAATAGCCAGCAGTAAAGTGATTTCAAAGAAATCCTAGCTGAAAGCTTACTATTACAGCCATTTGTGGAAACATGTCAAGTAATTGTACCTCAAGGTCAAAATCTAACAATCTTATCTGAGGTTTGAAGGAATTTTATTATCTAATAAATTTCTCTGCTAAACTTTAAAACTAGGTTATAATTCAAAAGTTATTAAGTTAAAAAGTCTTTTAACCAGGGAGACTTAATTGGAATGGGAGGTGAGATGGTGGTCAGATAAGACATAATCAGATATACTATTTCAAAAAGAAAAACAGATGCTGCATAAAAGCCACAGCACTACATTTATTGCCTCAGATAAACAGCTTGTGAACAATAATGTGACAAGCTAAGGAAGTGGCAATTTATAAAATCTAGATTGTTTTACTGAAGTTAGGGTAATTTCTAATTTCAATTTAATTACATGCAGGCTTTTTAAAAAGAGCACAATTTAATTCAGAGATGCTCTTAGAACTATTTTCTTTATATAGTAGAACTATTTCCTAAGTTTAGATTATAACAAAGACACTAGGAACCACACACAAATTCAGAAGAGCAAATTTTTTTTCTTTTTTTTTTTTTTTGAGACTAGGTCTCGCTATGTTGCCCAGGGTAGTCCTAATCCCATGGACTAAAGTGACCCCCGAGCCTCAACCTCCCAGTAGCTGGGATTACAGGCGCCTGTCACCATGCCCAGCTGCTTTTTTGAGACCAGGTCTCGCCATGTTGCCCGGCGTAATCTTGAACGTGCGAATTCAATGATCCCTGGCCTCTTTGTCTCCCAGCACTTGTATTACAGATGTGCACCACCACGCCCTGCTAGAAGAGCAATTTTCAATTTACATAATCAGAACTGCATGATACTCAAACCAACTAATAATTTTCCTTCACAGAATAGCTGGAAATGAAATTATTTCATGAGTTTTAAAAACTTGTCACGCCCTGTACCATATTATTTTGCATGGTATGGTCTCATATCCAAATACCCAGCTTGCAACTTTTTTTTTTAAATGGTAACCTGAGACCTTAGATACCCAACACATAGCAATATGAAAAATATGAGTCTTCAAGTCACTAGATTTATTTACTAAATGGAAAAAATGAGTTTTCAGTGTGAATTAGTCAGAGAACCAAAATACACTGGAAACTAACAGTTCCAACAGGTATGTAGGTGAGAGATCACCAAACAAAACTTTTATTTATTTATTTTTTAAGACTAGGTCTCTCTATTTTTGCCTGTGGAATCGTAGGCTCATGTTGTCCGGGGTACCACAGACTGAAGCAATCCCCAACCTCAGCTTTCCAGCTAGCTGGGATTACAGGCACGCACCACCACACCCAGCTATTTTTTTGGAACAAGGTCTTGCTATGTTGCCTCTGGCGGGAATCGAACCGCGATCCCCAGTCCCAGCCACGCTCCATACGAACAAAAATTTTAGTCAGCTCAAGAGTTAATGCTTAAAACTCTTGTAATTATGTTCTGAGAACCCAAGAAAGACCACTGGACCATGTTTACTGCCTTAAAATACGTGTGCCTAAGTTGTCCAGCTAAACAATCCAAGGAGGTCAATCAAACCTGAGGGGAGAGTAGCTACTAGAAATCTACTATTGTAGCAACAATCACTCCTCTGGAAGAGATGAAAAACAAAACAAAAAAAATAACAAAAAAAGAAAAATTCTGCTCAAAAATTGATGCCATTTAAAACAAAGCAAGGAACCCTAAGTTATACTTTACACTAAAAAAATGTTTGCTTGTGCTAAGCTGTTAAGGTTCAATACTCAGGCAAAGGGGCTGTAAGGAAAGGGCTCAGAAGAACCAACCAAACAATGAAAAACAGTAATAGACAAAACCAGACTTTTCTCAACACCACTTACTCACTTATTCACTTAAAGTTACAATGGTCTAATTTTATAATTAACCTCTTTGTAGGATAAGGGGGGGGGGACAACCATTTCAGCTAAGTTATCATTCCTAGGTCTGATGGTACACTTTTTTTTTTTTTTTTGCTATTATAATATTCTTAATTTGGAGATTTATAAATCGGTGTTTGTAATGAGCAACATTTTTACAGCAGCAAGTTCTTCCACCGTCAAACCATAACTAAGGGTGAAGGCCGCAGTTAATGAAATATGCCAAAATTTTAAGTCTTCAAGGCATATTTTAAGTCCCAGATACATACACAAGATTTCAATACCCTGGTCCCCACATCAGAGTTTTTCCAAATAAATGTTTCAAATAAAATGAATTTTTAAAAAATTTAAAATACCAACTAGAGCCAAAGTTCTGGCCTGGACTTTGTAAATACCACACTCGGTGGGGGCAGGAAGCTAATGACAGCAGTCGAGTGCCCCAGGTCTTCCGTCCAGAGAAACTTAACGGCAACATTAAAAGCCCTCACCCTTTTAATCAGAAAGCATTTTTGACCTCTCAAAACCCTCTTACCTGGTGACAAGAGTTTACACAGCTGTTTGCCACTGGAACACCACCTTGCAGAGTATAAACGTGGCATCCTTGGTTGATAATCACCTGCTGCCTAAGTAATCATCATCCCGCATGGTGCAAGACAGTACTAGGGCTCTTCCATCCGAGGTTAAAATTCAAAACAAGCCCAACAAGCCTGCATTTCAAGGTGGTCTTCGTCTGCAACTAGTTAAGTTTAAAACTGGCAAACAACAGTGGTGTCTGAAGCCAATGGTGCAGCATTGCTGGCTTCCTCTTGAACTCCAGCGTTGTCACTGTGCACCGAAGTCTCCTGCGGCAAACAGGGAGGTGTTCTCCTGTACTGGGCACAGCTTCCAAAGCTCAGGAGCCCCTGTACAGGATAATGCAGGAACTAAAGGCAAACACTTTTTCCTCCTTAAGGATGCCTCCATTTTTTTCCTCACAATCTGTACTACCAACCGAAGTGACTGGGCCTGAGTGTGCGTTCGTACCTATGAAACCGTCACGGTGCATGCACATCCAAGGCATGTGGAACCACAGGTCAAATAAGGCACCGATACCGAGTAACGGTTCTAATTACAAACGCTAGCTCTCAGGAACTCTTCATCCATTCAGAACTAAACCCATCACTGCATAACTCTGGTAAGAAGCCCCTGGAGATGGAGGAGCTCCTCAAATGTGTCAGGAAAGGCTTTATTAACATCATCATTAACATTTTAAAAAGCAAGCGGAGCATTTCTCCTTCTTTTGGCAATTTGGTGCAAATGTTAAGTGCAAGACAAAGCAATTTCAAACTTCTCTTCAAATTAAAAATGAAACTAAGGCCAAACGTGATGGGTGAACAAAATAAATCAAAACTTAAAATTTCAGCAACTCCGGCTCTTCAAACCAGCAAAGCCCCAGACTCGTGCACTGTGGTGAGGCTTACGGTGCTTGCCCCGGCTTCTTGTGTGCCAGCCAACAGCACCATTTCCTCAGCAAGTTGAGGACCGAGAAGCAAATGGTCCCCTTCACTGCAAACAAAGGGGGTCACGGTAATACTAGTGATCCTTCAGAATCGATACACCGCAATAGTCAAAATGATGGTCTCCCTGCTTCTTGCTCAAGACTTAAAAGATCTGAGCAGCAAGTACCCCCTCAGCTGCAAACAAAGGGGTCAAAGGTTTGCCGTCAATTCACTTCCAGGCAGAAAAACATTTTCCTCAAAAGAAACAATTTATTTAGAATAAAACAAAAGCAGCTCAACTGTGAGCGCACGTTTGAGTGACAGCTACTTTAAGCTGTGTGAGCCATAAAAAGGGTTTTTTCTTTACTTTTCCAGAAATCTTGTGTACACAGCACAAAGCAAAGAGGTCATTTTTTTTCCACTTAAAACACCGGCATTGGCATCACAATAGCAGATACACAACTTTAAGCTGCCATTTTAGTAAAATGCACAAATACTAAACAGATTAGCTTTTCTTCCATCAAGAGGCCCATGTAAACTCCACATAAGCCACAACTTCTCTTCAAAAAGGTCCATTAGAGCTTTGAATTCCGTATCTTCATCTGCTGTTCACCAGTTTTGCTTGCAGGGGGGGAAAAAAAGGTTATTCAGTACAAATGTTTACAATATTAAAAATATATATATATTTCCCCTATGCCATTATAGATGAACACAAACGTTAACAAGACCTTCCTGGACAGTCCACCGTGACTTCAAAAAGCACCAATAATACCCACTGGCACAAACCTTGAAATGAAATTACTGTATGAACAGACAAATAACAAGTAGAATAGGTTGGGTTTTTTTCTAAGACTGCAATTAATTTAGGATTGTAGGACTGAAAATATCCTTTATACTCATGTAACTGAGTAAAACATGTCAAGAAATTTTAGAAAAAGCAAGTTTACAATCAATATACTCTAATTGTAACTTAAAAATTTGAAACTATAAAAAGGTGGAGTTTAGCCAAATTTTTATGTCCTCTGTTTTCACTCTGTAATTTATATGGAGCGATACAGCTACTCCATTATTGTAGAGGTTCAAGAAACATATCCATTTAAAAATCCACCTTCATTTGTGTTACCAAAGACAGCAGCTGTTACTTTCTTTTAAGAAACACTCTTATAATCGTTAAATAGCCAAAGAACACCTTAGGACTTTTATCAACTCTTTTTAAATCACACGCATAAAATTCTTCATTATCTTAACAGTTCACTGCCATTACTGAAATAATTTTCTTCCTGTAGGGACATAACTATAACCAGAATGTTAACAGTCAGCTCCACACCTCTGTTCTTGTTTTCATACCTAACTCCTATCTCAAAGCCAAACATGGTGGCAGAGACAGGGAAAAAAAAAAAAAAAATCCAGAAATTCTCTCCAAAAAATTGTATCCACATAGGAGGTCATTAAGGCCCTCTTCTCAAGAGGATTTCCAACTAGTTCTGTTGCCAGAGTATTTGGTGAATGGTTCCTATATGGCCCCAAAGTACAGTTCCAACCGTACTTGCATAATAAGCAAGTAATATCTAAAAAAAGTGATTTTTTTTTATAAAAAGCATCATCAGTGAAAACCTGTTCATAAAATAGTTTTCAAATAAACCTAAACAGTGTTTGACTCTGAAAGCAATAAAAACACACCTTACTTGTACTGTTTCTCAAATGATCTAATTGAGTCAAGGGCCAAAGTGTATTACCTTCAAAATGCGACCAAAGCACGTTTAAGATGTCATTCTTAAAGGGGAAACCTATCTACTCTCAGTTCAGTTATAGTTTACATCCCAAAGCAGATATTTAATTTTATGTGGAAAACTCTTCATAGGAATCCCAGTTACAGCCAACAAATACAAAAAAAAAAAAAAAAAAAAAAAATCGGCTAGGAGCTGAATGATTGCTTAATTTTTCATCAACCCTGACGCTGAGTTCAAAGTCTTGATTAGTTTGATGTTTTCATCAGTAATAAGTCATTAAATGGTATATGGAAAAGATTTTCTTTCCATTCATTTGAACTAAGTTTCAGAAACATCAACTAAGCAAGTATCTAAAAAAAAAAAAAAAAAAAGACAAATTGGGTGTCTCACAGAATATCCAATATAGGGATTATGGCATTCTAGCTAGTGAGAATTAACACCAGATAATTTCGAACTTTTGCTTTCATTCCATTCTGAAGGTTTGAGTAGATAGTTCACAAATATTATGAACAGGCAACACAAATAAGAGATTCATCTAATGATGGCACTTGGTAGGTAAGCACCAAACTAAACATAATTAGTTATTTATAATACATACATTTAGAAATGTATCAAGCCATTGTTTCAAAAAACATTGAAGCACAAATTGCCAAGATCTAACAAAAGCCTTGATGTCAGATAGAGTCAAACAAACATGGAGCAAAAACCACAATAAGCTGTCACATCAATCAACTTAAACACAAAACAAAAAAAGAAAACCCCACACATCTTTTGTATTACAGTAAATATTAGGAGTCATGGACTTCACTCTAAAGAGCAAAACCATTTGTCCAGCCATCTTATCAAGAGATATTGAAAAAGTTAATGGTTAGTGAGATTACTTAAACTGGAAAAATGTATCTAGCCACAAACTGTACTCTGACCCCAAGTGTGCACACCTGCATCAGTTTCTTAGCAGGTGTCTATTCTCCACTGACATGCCAGTCACAGTTTTTTAAAAGCAAAAAGCACTAGAAGTCTGAATCGTAGGATTCTAGGTATTCTTCCCTACAGGTACATAAAAGACCACCGTGTTCAACTTTCTTCTCTCAAAATGGCTAATTTTTCCAGTTTAAAAACAATACGACAAAAACCTCCAAACTTAAAAAGAAAATTTATAAAAGCACAGTGAAAATCAAAATGGATGACACAGCAGTGATGAGGTTCTCATGCTCATGCATTTAGACACCTGTCAAAACGGAAAATAATAAATTACATGACATTTCCCTGGGTTATTATTGGTGCTATTTCAAAACTACCAGCTTTGATAACAGAAAGAAAACAGTTGGCGCCTGCCAGGCTTTCAACAAGTCACTTTCACAGAATAGAAACATGACCATGATCCAAAAGGTCCTAGAGTTTCTAATCATAATTAAGTATCAAGGGCTTTAGAGAAAAGTCCTCTGGTATTTAAACCAAGGAGCAAAAATACACCAATGACCTGAGAAACTAGGAGTAGGAACAGGAGGGTGAAAAATGAGGTGAAAAACAAAAAACCATCACAACAAAATAGAAAATTCTCCATTACTATTATCCAGCAAAAAGCCCTTGCTAAGTACCAAGAGTTGCTGTAATCTTCAGTTCTTGGAAAAAAAAAAAATGTGAGGGTAGGTTAAACTATCCTGTATTAATTCCTGGTATCTGGGAAAAAAATTGTAAAAAGGGGTTTTTCCTACACTGACATGTCAATTCTCTGAGGTTGGTGAAAATATTAAACATGAAATTTCAAAGTTATTCAAAAATTTCAACAATGCAATGTAAGAGCTACTGTATAAACTTGAAAAAAAATACAAGCAAAAGTTTAACAGCGTGTGTCAAAGGCATTTCACCATGAATTTAAAAAATCCTGTAATACAGATACATGGCTGAGTAATGCCCACTGAAGCAAAAGATGACTTAGGAGCCTGCAGACAACTCTTCTACTATTGAAATCAGATATGTGAATGATAAAAAACAAAACTTAACTTTGATGGAAAACATTTACACTTTGAAATACGCACAATTAAATTAGAATTGTACCTGCTACACCTCTCTGAAAAGGTCAATGGAACCCCACACACCAGTAATTGACCAAAGAATTCTGATGTTAAAAGCACCTTCTCACTTCTTGCATACTAGTGTAAGCATAAGACATATATGGTTTGTAACATGCCTCAATTTTTACTGAAGCTACAGCTACAAACCAAAAGTGCATATACGGGATACAGAACCCAAGAACTAATGATAAAAATGTGTATGTTAAAGAGACTCTGTGGGAAGAAACCGTGTGTTTTAAGAGAAATACTTAAATACCTGATTAAAATCATTGTGCTAAACCATTTACCAGCTTACACTTTTGAGACTCCTGATCAAATTTCAGCCACACAAATAACATTTCTGGTAGAGGAACTATTTCCCTGCATACCAGTCAAGCCATTTTTAGGTGGATATTACCAGCTTCAGATAGTCATTAGGCTCTTGTCTCCAAAACTCTGACTTTTCAAATTTTTGGTTTTGTAACTTTGAGGAGAACTTTTCTAAGCTTGAGGTTAAGAAAGAAAAAAAAAAAAAGGAAAAAGAAATTGGGAACTCCTAATTACAGCAAACCCATCTGGCTGCTACCTCCAGGGCATCCCTTTCACTTCAAATACAGCTACACTGTCCTGACTTCTATGTCAAAGAGGTTTATAAAAATATATATATAAAAAAAAAAAGCTACAACTAAACAAGTAATCAAAAAGAAAATATCGTCTGATGCTGTATCCCATTACACATCACAAAACAGGAACCATGTCAAAGTAGTAAATACAAGTTACACATAGGACTTTAGGACGCACCACGGACAATGATCATGACCAGGTAATCTTCTTCAGATTTGGCCAGTGCCTTGGCAGGGGAATCCAGGAACTGCTGGGAGAACTCACAGGGTGGGAAGGCATGAAGGACCCCGGTGTTTTCCTTGTCTTTGTTGCCCCCCACAGGGAGGCTGATGACCCCAGCTGCCTGCTTTTGCTTTAAATAGGACACAAGGTTCCTAAGTGGCCTCTGAGTAGAGGTGGCAGTGTCTGATGTGGCTGAGGAAGAGGAGGACCGGCTGTCAGAACTTCCAGGCACAGCCAGGAGAATGGCATAACCATTGGGGCCTGCCACTTTGATGCGTCGAGTTACTTCATCCAACTTGGGCTGGTCCAAACGAAGACGCTGAGTGATTTTGAGCTGGGCCACTTTGCCTCCGGTCGAACCCTCCACAAGAAGACTGCTAGCCACTTGAAGGTCGCCCTGCAACAGATGCATGTTGGAAGGAAAATTGCTGTTCTTCAACAGAAGCATGCCTTGCCAGGCCAAACAGAGTTTAGGAGAGGCTGCTGCCGCCGGGGCTGTCCCACTGTCTGGCTTCTGGGAAGGCGACTTCAGCTTCGACGAAGCAGTGCTGGTGCTGGGAGTACTCCCATCAGACCGCTCTTCTTTTTTCAGAGGGCTTTTCCCCTCAGTGGGAGCTGCTGTCCGGTGCTTCCTATCCCGTTCAGCTGATGCAGAGTTTTTGCGGTCTCGCTTGTCACCCTGGCTCTTCTCCAAACTACCTCGCCTGTCCCTGATTGGAGAGGGCCTGTCCAAGAGCAGAAGACGCGAAGAGCGATCATTGTCACTGTTGTAGCGATCCCGGCTACTGCTCAGTTCTGGACTGCGGTCAGGAGAAGGGGCGCAGTGACGTTTTCTTGGGCGGTCACTCTCAGGAGACCTATCCAGATGTCGTCCCCCACTCTCCTCAGGGAGCCTTCGTTTTCGAGGCTGGTCTCTGCTACTAGGCAGATCTCGATCACCTCTGTCCCGGTCCAAAGACCAGCCATCCCGCCTGCGATCCAGGCTATCCAGTGGCTCATAAGCAGGCACAGCAGTAGCTGCAGTCCGAGTGCTGCGTTCACGGACTGGTGGTGGGGGTGGAACCCAGTCAGAGTCAGCATAAAGGTCCCGATCCCGATCTCGGTATAGCAAGGGTGGGGTCCTATCCCGAGGGTCAGGTGCCCGGTGTCCAAAAGCATCCGTCACCAGTTCATAGTGAGTTAAGGGCAGAGGCTGCAGGTATTGCTGCTGATAACGATGTTCTGTGTCCGCAAAATCTACTCTAAGGCGACGATCAGGACCCCCAAGTGGGAAGCCCCTCATATGGGTCCAGGCAGCATGAGCTGCGTCCAGGCTTTCATACTGGATATAGGCCCAACTATCACCTTTGCGGTAGTCAATGGTGCGGATGGTGCCAAACCGGTCAAACTCTCTTGCCAGGGCGGCAAGAGGCACCCAGGGTCCCAGGCCTCCTACCCAGAGGCGGGTGGTGGGTGTAGCTTTACCATAACCAATTTTGATAGGATTCCGAATGATAATTTTGCCAGACATTGCAAGTTTGGCCCGGTGAGACATGTCTAGGTTCTCAAATTTAAGAAAGCCATAGGTACTAGTTTGGCCCCGAGAAGGCCTCTTGATGTCTACTTCTGTGATAACTCCAAAACGATCAAAAGCCCTTCTAAGATCACTCTCTGTCACAGTGATGTCTAGGTTGCCCAAGAAAAGCGTCCGGTTAGCTCGCTGATCATCCTCGGGTGAGATCTCATCCACTTCTCTGAAAGGAGCAGAACCTGCCCCCGCCCCCACCCGAGGCTCAAGGCTGTATGCTGGGCGCACTCTCTCATAAAACGGGTAGTCTCGCTCTCTCTCCAGTTCTCGGGGCAATGGAGGCGGAGGCGGTGGGGGCAGGCGGCCAAGAGCCAATTGCTGCAACCGGTAGTCTCTGTATCCCAAAGCTGCGCCCCCGGGGGAAAGGGATCTTTGGCCTCCACCACCTCCTCCCGGGGGGTGCCGGTGACCACCAACAGAGGCCCCGGTCAAGCTGGCTGAGGGAGGATAAGAATCTTTGTCCAAAGGGGAGCGGCTGCGGCGCCGGCTCACATACACGGCTTCTATCTTCAGCGGCCGGTCATAGAGCACCAGGCGGCCTCTGGCATGCTTGGCCGCCCGCGCGTCCTCTGACCGCCGGAAGTTCACAAAGGCTACTCGCTCATCCCCGCTGCCAGAACCCGAGAGGTGACTGATTTTGACACTTACGTCGCCGAAGCGTTTAAACTCGTGAAACAGTCCGTCCTCGACCGCTTCGTCACTCAGCTGGGACCCCAACTCGCTTATCTTCAGGGTCTTGTATTCCCCGCCATCAGGAGCTGAGGAGGCGGCCCCCGAGGAACGTGACTCCCCGCCTCCACCCCGGGAGCTGCTGCGCGACTCGCCCCCGCCCGAAGAATTTTTGGTGCTAGGGGAGCTGTAACTATGCAAGCGGCTACTGGAGCTGCCCCCACCAGTGTCATACTCGCGGCTGCCACCTCGGCTGCTGGACTTATCGAGATGAAGGCTGCGCCGAGACCCTCCGCCGCCGTCGGTCTTGCCACCGCTGCTCCCGTTGCTGCCGCCAGAGCCCCCTAACTTCTTGCTCCGCTCCCCACGGGAAGTCGAGTCCTCGCCGCCACGGGAACGCTTGGGCTTGACTGGGGAGCGTTCTTTTCCCTTCATTGTCGCGGGTCGTCGCAGGTCGTCTCCGCGGAGCTGATAAACCCGCCGCCCCGCGCTGGTTTCACACAGCGGAACCGCACGCCGCCATCTTGGACTCCGCCGCGGCGAAGGATTCCGCCCCGCAGTCTTCATTGGCCAACTAGCGCCTCTCTTCTACAGCCTCATTGGGAAAACTGTTTGTCAGTCTTTACATCTCCCCGCGCTCTGGGAAGGCGCCCGCCCGACCACTGTTATTGGGTTCTCAACGCCCTAGTCAGAGTTCCTCATTGGTTGTATTCGTTGTCCATCTTAACGGCTCCTCGCGCCAGGTTGTAGCCCCGCCCTCCCCGCACTCTACGGTCACCTGACACAAAGTCTGGAGGCGATGATTGGACAAAAAGTCTGCCCTGTAACGGTACTTCTAGCGCGCTGAAAGCAGTGATCCCGCCTCCTCACCCCTTTCATTGGTTTGTGTCCCCGTCCTTTAACCCACTGTTTGGGAAGCTGGGCCATCTGTTCTGGCGTTTTTCTCTGAGAGGCCGCCTCACAACGATCTCGCGAGAGAAAGAGCGCTCCCCTTTCGACCAACTTCTCCGGCGGCTGACAGAAATTTAAATTTGACTGGATGTTAACAAGCACGTTGATAGGCTGGGATAACTGTCCATCATTCGCTTAAAGGCGTAGACCCGGCTATTGAGGACTGAAGGTGAAAGAATAGAACACGCGCGTGCTGTGCGACGTCACTGAGACGTCGCGAGATGGTGACCGACCGCCAGCTCCGCCTCCCCGCGCTTTTGGCGCCCTCCCCTCAGACGTTCATGCAGTCTGGCGGCGCGTCTGCTTGCGCTTCCACCCTTGGAGCGCGAAACTTCGGGGTTCTCCTCGTTTAACCAGTGCAGGACGAGGAGCTGGGCAGGCTCTTCGGCTGTCGGGGCCCACGAATCCCTCTGGACGTACTCTCGGGGCGGATACCATTTTAATCTCTCTGGCCTCTCTGCGAACGGCAGGAGCGCCCCCCCTCCCCCCCAGCTTCCCGAGCGCGAGAGCGCAGCCCGCGGCTCCAGCCACCTGCGGCGTCGCCCGGGAGCTCGCCAAGTCCCGGCTCACGCGGGGCGTGGGAAGCCGCGCAGGAGGGCCTTCGCTCCGAAGCCCCGCTCTCTCGGAGTCCCGTTTTCTCCAAGCTCCCCGGGTAACCTAGGGGCGAGAGGGTGCCCCCAAGCTTCGTTACCCGCGGCCTTGGCTGGAACTGTCAGGCGCGCTTGGGCTTGCTGTCGCCCGTGCACGTGGATTTTGTCATCCCCTATTTTAGCTTCTCCCCCCCCCCATATATGTATTTAGAGACTAGGTCTCGCTATTTTTGCCCGTGGAACCGCAGGTTCACGTTGCCCGGGGTACCACAGACTCAAGCAATCCCCAGCCTCAGCTTCCCAGGTAGCTGGGATTACAGGCGCGCGCCACCAATTTTTTTTTTGAGACTAGGTCTCGCTGTGTTGCCCCGGGCGGGTCTCGAACCGCGATCCCCAGTCCCAACCGCGCTCCATAGGCTGGCGCTTACAGGCACGCGCCACCGTGCCCGGGGCCTTTTTTCCCCCTATATTTAATGCCCATCCCCGCTAAGTAACCTAGTGAGATGTACGCTCTATGCACATATTTTGCGGTTTTTTCTTGTACCTCCTGTATCCGGGCTAGTTAAAGGTAGAACCCAGTTGCTCAACTTGCTGTCCTTAAATTCACTGCCTTTGGCTCTCTGCATCATTATCTGCTGTAGCCCAGCTTCCGTTCTTTCCAGAGACTTTGGAGTGTCAGACAGTGAAGCACTGGTGGTAGTAGTGATAGGGAAATGGTTAGGATTGGTCTCTGTTCTGCCACTCGCAGTCTGGGGAAGGTGGGTAGTTCTGGGTTCATCACAGGGCCTGGGTTTTCCGCTGCCTCCCGGGTGCTCTCTGGGCAGAGGGTTTGATAGGGTGTGCCCCCCCCCCATTGTCTCCTGTTTAAGATTGCAGATTTCAAGGACAGGTAATGTTAAAATGGGGGAATGACCTTAGCTGGAATTTCCCTTCAGGGGGATGCAGGGGGAAGAAAGAAGTGAAATAGTCTAGGTGAAACAGATTTCCTGGAAGGCGGGAAATCAGGGTATATAAAGGGTGTGCAA
>PVHY01026210.1:0-17547 GCA_004024945.1 Uropsilus gracilis
AGGTTGAAGCTTACAGGCACGAGCCACTGTGCCCGGCCTCTTTCCCCCTTTGCAATTAATAAATTATTTAAGGGGAAGTACTTGAGATCATGTAAATATTTTGTACCTTATCCAGTACAGTTTTCTAATCCATAATTTCTTCTGTGGTTGACATTCTACTACTGAAGTAAATCAAGCCTCTTTTTCTGGCTCTCCTCTTCTGGTTCACCCACTGACTTGACTCTGGCAATGCTGCCATTAGATTTTTCTGGATGTACCTACTTCCCACAGCAAGGAGATAGAGGCAGAATGTTCCAGAAGAAGGGGCATACTCCTTTTCACCCTTTAGGCACAGTCTTGCTTTCTCTTCCCCTCCACCGGAGATTCCAGATGGAATGACTCCTGCCATGACTCCTATATAGGCCTCTGGTTCAGTGTTCTTAGTTGCAACTAGCTGTCTTGATTTTCTGGTCTGTGAGCTCTGCATAGAAACGCACAGGCCCTGCAGAATCTGATCCTGTCCATCCTGGGATGCAGGAGGTTGAGAAGTTTTAAAACCAGAGGAACGTCCATCCCAAGGGAATAAAAACATTGTATATCAAGATGATCAAAGCAAGCTTAAGGTTTTAAAATGCAATCTGTTTGGGGAGGAGTTACAAATATAAAAAGAGGTGAGGTGGGGGAGTGAACCCTGGGGAATACAAAGATGTGAAATATGTAAATATATATAATTAAAAAAATATAAAGAGACTAGAATAAATCCAATAGGGCCTGTCTGGAAGGATCAGGAAGAAGAAAGAGTTGAAAAAATTAAGGGTATGTGTTAAAAATACACAGGAGCCTGCTAGAAATCTGGATTAACCAAAGCAACGCCATGCCACTTTGAGTAAAATAGTAATCTTTCATCCATATTGACAAACTGAGTGGACTGATAGATAGGGGGAAAAAGAGGCTTGATTTACTTCAGTAGTAGAATGTCAACCACAGAAGAAATTATGGATTAGAAAACTGTACTGGATAAGGTACAAAATATTTACATGATCTCAAGTACTTCCCCTTAAATAATTTATTAATTACAAGGGGGGAAAGAGTAAGTTTAAAATGGACAAGGCTGGCAGATATCACATGATCTTAA
Source organism: Uropsilus gracilis (assembly GCA_004024945.1). Lineage (NCBI taxonomy): Eukaryota > Metazoa > Chordata > Mammalia > Eulipotyphla > Talpidae > Uropsilus > Uropsilus gracilis. Next base: position 1,115 of record PVHY01026210.1, read on the forward strand.
TCAAGTAACTGGAGTTAGCATCTATATTAAAAGGACCAAATGACCATCTACCAACTTATGATGCTCTGAGACACAGCACATCTTGACATTCCTGTCCTAGTCATGTGGAGTCATGAGACCAATCCAAGTTGTGGAACATTCTACACAACACCTGGCCTGTATCCTTTAAAAATGTCAAGGTAATAAAGGCAAACAGTGGTTGGTAACTTCTAGATCAAAAGAGACATGTGTGTCTCAAGAGAACCATGTGTTACAAGTAAAGAGAACATATCACACTGCCTTAGGAGAAAGAGAATTACCATAAAGGACAACTAACTTACAGGAAAACTAACACAATTGCAATAGGGACCAATGGTTAGAGAACAACATTATATCAGTGTTAAACTTCCTGAGTTGATAACTGTACTTATGATTACTAAGTCATAAGAGAATATCCTTGTTCTTAAGGAAATGGATACTGAAACTTCTGGGGTAAAGACACACAAATGTCTGCAACTTACTCTCAAATAATTCAGAAATGCAATATGTAAATACAGATACGGCAAATCTAATAAGGTAGTATTTAAGTACTTGGTAAATCTGAGTTATGGATATATGGGAGTTTTTTGTGATAACCCTGTAACTTCTATAAGCTTGAAATCATTTTAAATTATAATGTTACCAAACAAACCAAGAAGTCAACAACAAGGGATGAATCTGAATTACGGTACAGTTACTCTATGTAGGCTTTAAAATTATAAAGCCTTATAAATGTTTGTGAATGCATAATCATGTAGAAAAATATTATATACATATAATGTTGAAGGATAAAAGCTGGATACAAAATATTTTATATGTTTATTATTGCTACTATGCAAAATCAAAACTGGGAGGATAAAATCAAAGGTGGTGATAAAGATAATGGGGTTAAGGAGAAAATGACTTTTTCCAGGAAAATACTTGCCAGCATTAACAACCTCCACTGTCACAACCACAGCCCCCCTCCCCCTGCCACACACACTCAAGTGTGTACACTGGACATATTCTTGTGCATCAGGCTGTCCCTCCACAAATCTTAACCACTGACCAAAACGTATTGACGGTGGCCTGGAGGGCCTGGGGCAGAGGCAGCAGGCCCAAGAGCAGAGAGGTTACCATGGCAGGTGGCATGCCAGCTGCCCCACAGAAAAACTTGGCATCCCTCTGACCAGTGAGCCTGAGCAGCTGCCAACACAGGAGAAGCCGGCAAGTCTGCATCTGCAACTGGGTCTCCCAGCAAGCAGCACAGAGATACCCCTCCTCCCTTATCTTTGAACATACCCAGGAGCTTTTATTGGCATGTTCTTGCCTGGCACGGACGGCAAAGTTTCTTGAAACCGCTAAAGGTTTAGGACTTCTTGGTGACCTTATCTAGAGGCAGAGTCCTGGCTCTGGGGTCTATTGGGTAAAATGTTAAGTCCTTATCAGTCCTTCACACCTGACATGAACCACTCTACCAAGGATTTGTAGATGGGTGACCAAAAAGAGTTCTGAACATGAAACTGCTTTTAAAATGCATGACTCAGAGAGTCCTGGACAGCGTAAGGAAATGAAAAGAAATAAAGGAGAAAATTGGCCTCCTTTGCAAGAGACTCAGTTTTGCCTTTATTATAAGAGGTCTTTTAAAATGCTCCCTAGGCAGCTCTTTCTGCTCATGTGTGTCTGTGCAAGCTGCCTCTCCCCTCCTTTTCCTAATAAACCTGTCCTTTTCAAATGTAAAACAAACAAACAAACAAAAAAACAAAAAAAAAACCAAAAAGAAACCAAGCTCTTTTCCTAAAGAAGTAGGGATATGAGTTAAACAAACCATGATACCCTTAGATCAGGTAGGGCTACAAGAAAAAACAGACTAGGGAGGGAAGGAGAGTATAATGGATTATGGGGGCTTTGGTGCCCACCTGAGGGGAGAAAGCCTATACTGTGAAAAATAAAAACAAAAACAAGGTTGTAAGATATTAACAATGTCACTAATAAAAAGTTAAAAAAAAAAAAAGAGTAAAAGAAACCCCTGTTCCATAGAGAAGCAGCAGCAAAACCTTGTGAACCCTGCACCTGGTGCAGTTTCTTGTTGAGGTGTACTCCAGACCTGCTTCCCAGCTGCTCCCCAACCTGAAGTGAAAAGCACCACCATTCTGACTCACATGACCTGATTTTAAAATATTTTATTACACAATCTTTCATGGCACCATCAGGAGTAACAGAAAACGTTATTCCCAGTTCCTAACAACATCCTGAAAAATATACATTTGTATTTATATATTTATATCAATGTTCCACCCCTACCCCATAATTCCACCACCTATTGTAGGTCTTCTGCTTAAAGCAAGAAACTATTCTCTCAGGTAAGAAAATATATATAGTAGCTACATGAAGTAATGGTTAGAGTGACTGGGACCACTTGGTTGTGGGGCAGGGTGGAAAGGGTGGAGTCCAGGCTAGGCAGGATGCATCACTGGGGCCAGCAGAGGTGGAAGAGGACAGTATATAAAAAGGCAGCGTCAGGCAGATGGGTTCTGGTGTCCTTGGTCCATTAGGAGATGGCCTTTGCCTCCGGAAGGAAGGCTTCCCAGTATTTTGCCAGCTGCAAAGAAGTGGGGACAGTAAGCAAGTGCCCCCATCTAGTGGCAGAGTCTGAGTCTAAGAGAGGTGCAGGTACAGTCACAGCACCTCTCATCTGTCACCCAGAAAAAGGCCTTGAACTGAAGAAATAGCTAGGCTGAGAGTGCATCTGAGACAGATCAGCCAGTTGGACAATGCTACCCTTACCTTGGTCTTATCTGCCCTTAGGGGCAGCATTAAGTTCAAAGGTTGTCTATGAAGACAGTCCAGTTCTACTCCAGAAGAGTCTGAGGGAACCATAGTTTTGCCTAGTTCAGTTAATTCTTACAAAGGGTGTCAACTGTTCCACATAACAACTATGGTCTCAGTCATAAGACAATTAGGTGTTATCACTGGAGGGAGAATTTGGGGTTTGTTCTTAATACCTTGCAGGATTAGAGCAATTTGGTATAACAAAAGACTAAGTTGGATTCTCCATGTCAGAGCAACATGGCCTACACTATAGTATGGAGTATAGCAGGGCCTAGCCTGTCACCAGAGCCCCAGCAAGCAGCTGGTCTCTGGAGCATGCATTAGAGGAAGAATGTCATACATAACTCACATACCTGCTGCTGTGAATACAGGAGTGTCTCAAGGTACTTGATCACGTGGTTTTTGAAGTCCTTTGATTTCTCTTTCTGTAGGAGACAGGATTCTACACTGACCATCTAGACAGCCATGCCTTTCCCTCTTGATAAAATGGTGACGCTTATTGCTAACCAAGGTCTGAACATGGCCTCATAAAGCAGTCAGCAGCTGAAATTGCTGTGATTTCTAACCAAACAGCCTCTGTCAAGGCTCTGCAAAGTTTTCGTGGAGGATGGAAGGTGAGGGAAAAGGACAGGGAGTGAGGGTATTGGCAGTTCTAAGCTTTGCTTTGTGTCTAATTGTCCTGTTCAGCAACAGTGCAGGATAGGCACTTTATCTCAGGAACACTCACGCATGGCCATGCCTGCTCAAGACCGCCAAATCACTGGCATCTCCATCTGTCTCCCTTCTCCACAGACTTGGACACAATCCATAACAAGGTACTGCACAATAAGTGAGAAGTGGGATTCCCAATTCACCTCAAATCGTATCACTTCTTTTCGGACCACAGTTGAAATTCTTTCAAAGTCCCTTTCATATTGAGTCACTCGAGCCTCCCACTGGGAAGAAAAGAGGAAAGAAAGCATCACAATATCATGGCATCACTGCCAAGTCTTTCCTTTGGACAGTTATTGCTATTGTATTCTAAGACCCCAAGACATCATTATATGTGCCTATCCCTCTGGGTAAGGTCAGATATCACATGAAGATTCACCAAATTAGTTGGCATCCAAAAGAAGGCCACTTTCAAGGCTGGTTGGAGAGAAATACCATGTACTGCAGGTTAAGCTTGATCTCCAAGAAAATTAAGGTATTTCAGAGCCTCCAGTAAAGTTCTTACCAGCATGGCTAGGAACCCCAGGGAAGTAAATTTATCTCTGACCAGAAGGCCTACCTAAATCATTTTGGGGCTTTTCAGAGACCCAGTCAGGATCACTCTTGGAAAGACTCTGATCTGGCAAACCTGGGTAGAATGGGAAGAGGAAGGTCAAGTCCTCAAGGTAAGATTTTCTCTGCAGATATAGTTCTTAATACTATATCAGCTCTCTGGGCTGACCTGTCAGGTTCTGGGCATCTAAAAGGGATGGGTCTCAAGCTCATTCAGGACCCAGCCAAATACCCCCTTATCAGGCTACCTCAGGGAGCCTCACCTCTACAATTTCGTCCTTGGCCTGTTGCAGCTTGTCAGGCTTATTGGCCCACAGCAGCCGAGCCTCAGCTTCTCGCTTCTTCTGCAGCATGGCCTGAGCATCCTGCCAGCGCTGCCACGTCTTCATGCGCTGGTCAAAGGCAGCCTGTGGGAGGCGGGGTGGAGGTGTTGGGGAAGAGCACAACCAGCCCTTCAGGAGCTCTGGGGCTCTCCCAGCAGCTGTGCCAGGGAAGGATTGAGCAAGGGCAGGTTCTGCAGCCATGTGTTAGTACCTAGCTGGGAAGTTTAACATCGAAAAGCACAAGCTTGGGTAAGATTCTTGTCCAAGCTTCCAATGGGCCAGTGCCATGCTGCTTCATGCTACTCCCAGGGCTGGATGGCTGGGAACACGTTAAGTGGTCTGCTGCCACTACTCAGTAATGTGGCTTCCTGAACTGCCTTCCTCAGATCAGTCAGCCCAGGAGTCTACATACTTTTCCCAAGTGCCTGCCATAAGTCAAGGACTAAGAATATAGGGAGAATGAAATACATAGTCCTACTTTCGTAAGCTTATAAACTTAGGAATCTGAATTATCAGTAAATAATTACAAGTATGCAGAGTACAGAGAAAACAAGCAGGTACTATATAAAAAATCCAGAACCAGCTTAGTCTGGAAGATTTAATCAGAGGTCAACCCAAAGAAGTAACCTTTACACTGATACCCAAATAACATACTGGGTTAGCAGACCTTTAAATAGACACTACTTGTAGTCACCACGGGGGCACATACTGCTTTCACCCCATCTACTTTCTAGGCACTCTAAACTACACACTCTACACTCTATCTACAGACCCCATCTATACATTCTACTAGACTACCAAGGTCCCAAACAGCAACTTGAAGTCTACCTGCTGGTTTTCGGTGTTTCCAGTCCCTTGACAACTATCCACATTTCTAGAGGACAGTGCTTGGTTTAAACAAACCATGTCCGCTCCTGCCAACCATGGTGAAGAACTATGCCTGGAGTTGACCTCCAGGCCTATTCCACTTGCTCCCCTTCCCTGCTGCTTTCTTCCTCATAGTTCCCTAGATATTTTCTAGGCCTCTCTAGTGTGGGTCTTTGTCAAACCTTAAATCTTAGCGAGTAAAAATTCCACCAAATTCACCTTTCTTGGCATTGTGACTGCTTCTCACCTGTAATTTAACAATCCATTGTTAAAGCTTTAGGTAAAGAGTGACTTCATATTCAAGTAAGACTCAATCCTAAACCCTCTTGGCAAACAGCATGAGCTTCAGGTTTAAAGAAAAGTAGAAAAAAACATCTACATCTCTCTCGATTTCCAGTGGTAACTTGTAGTCATCAAGAAGGCAGGTGAAGCCTCCCTGAGAAAAAAACCAGCTCACAGTTCTGGGCTTAAGGCCATCCCAGTTCATGCAGCTCTAGCCTAGGCTTCTGTCATCGCATCCACACATCCACCACCTTGCCTGGTGGTCAGATCCATGAGCTATGCTCTCCAGTGAGCTGAAGAGAGCTGAAGCTTTCAGAGAGGTCTGAAAGCTTCCCCAGAGAGCCCTTCCCCTGGGATGTTCTTCCGTCTCAGCTATCTGACTTGTTGTAAGACTTCCACAATAGGTTATTTTTGCCAGTCTCTTTTCACTCTGGAGTAGCAGCAAACCAAACAGCAAAGGGAAAGGACATGAGCAATCTCACAGGCTATATTAAGCAATTCTAACATGGAGAAAAATGAGAGCACTGGAGCAGCTCAGCTCTTAGATACAAGATCTCCTGGAGATGTTGGAGACAGGGGACGGGGATGACTTTATTCTAACTCAGAGGCCCATACATCCTGGTCCCAAGATGATCAGGGGCATGTTCAGGTCCTTATAGGGCAAGTGCCAGGCTCCCTCTTGGTTCTTTCCTGTCTCAGGGAGGCCATGCGTGAGCTAATTCCACTGCCCAGTCAAGATTCCTTGGCCACTCTGGAAGGTCTGGGAAACCAGACTGCCTTGGTCAATAGGAGAAATGGAGTGCTTGACCCAAGGGGCAGGCTGCGTGTTACCAGTGTGGTTTGCACAGCACAAGAAGGGCTCTGGTGACAAGCTCTCTCAGCCCCCTGGCCACACTCCTCCATGCAACGCCAAGCCAGTTCTGTGCAGTTACATGACTGCCCACACTGGAGGACAAGTGGAAGCCAACAAGAGCTCTTACCAGGGCAAAGTCGTCGCTTACTGTTAAGAAGGTAAAGACCAAAGGACTGAGGAAATCACTGTTCCAGGGGCCAACTCAGCAGGTCTGTAATAAGCCTTGCTTGAAGAAAGGAGCACAGAGAACACTGTCCAGCTTCAACAAAAAGAGGGGGGCCTACTTGGAAATTCAAGACTGGTCTTTTCTCTAAATTCATTTAACAAACTGGCTGTGGGTCTGAAAATGCCTCAGTGATAATAGCTAAGTTAACTGGATTTTCTGGTTCACAGGATACTGTCTCTCTTGAGAGCGGAGAAAGTTACACCTCTATTAAGCTATAATGGATGAAACCTTCTTAGGAAGGGGAAGAGCAAAGGAAAGACAAATTGAATGAAGGGGAGGAGAAAGAGGAAATGAAGCTTACTCGGACTATGGCCAGGAGGCGAATGTAGTCACTCAGAAGTTCAGCAAGGAGGAAGAAGTCATTGTTGGCCTGTTCCTGGTGGAGCTGCTCAATTTTTTCTTCCACCTCAGCCAGCTGAGAGAGTGCCCGTGACAATGCTGTGTTGTCCTCAGAGCTCCCAAGCATGGCTAGACTCTTTGCAAACTGAGCTGTGTTCAATGCTAGCTCTGGAAGGAGGAAAACAGCAGAGGTCTCTGATCTCACAGGAAAAGGGACAAATCAGTTGGTACTGCATGGCCTGTCAAAGCAATGAAACTGCATACATGACCATTGTGGCCCTGCAACCAGCTCACTTACATTATAGCTAAATATTCAGAAAGTGAGAGAATGCAGCTGGGCACATGAACATGGAGAGGCACACAGCGCCCTAAGTTTTTCTAGGTTAGTCCCAACTAGAAGAAATGGCTCCAATATTTCTAAAAAACCAGGGGTCAGTTAATACAAACAGGGGTAAGAAATGATTTTGATGTTAAAGCCCAAAATCAATAACCTGTCGTTGTGAGAGAAAGTGAACGCACACTCAGAGTCCTGTATGTTCCAGAGCAGGACAAACTTTTTCTGTGATGACCCAGATATTTTAAGGTTGGAGGGCCACATCTGGCCTCACTTTCTCTCTTTCTACTGATCCCTTTATAAATATAAGAACTGTTCCTAGATTACTGGAATCAGACCTGGGTCAGATCTGGCATATGGGAAGGGCCTCATTTTTTTTTTTGAGACTAGGTCTCGCTATTTTTGCCCGTGGAACCGCAGACTCACATTGCCTAGGGTACCATGGACTCAAGCAATCCCCAGCCTTAGCTGGGATTACAGGCACGTGCCACCACACCCAGCTAATTTTTTGGAACTAGGTCTCGCTACATTGCCCCAGGCAGGACTCTAACCGTGATCCCTGGCCCGGGTGTGGCTTCCTAGGCTGCCGCTTACAGGCATGTGCCACTGTGCACAGGCAAGGAAGGGCCTCATTCTAATGGGCTTCTGTTTAGATTTCTGACTACTGTCATGTTTAAGAAAGAGAAGGAAAACTTTCAGACTTGGCAAACTTCACGAGTTCTTAAGCAAATCTCACCAAAGGCGAATAGGAGACCTATCTGGTTTCCCTGCATTTACATACTGCAGGCTAGCCCATGTATCTAAGGAGTGTCACATCGCTTTGGATATAAGCCATCAACTCAAGTCAAACTGAGAGAAGCCTGTGTCCCAGCTTAAGCTCTCTCTGGGACAGCTTCTCTGAACCCCTTCCAGGTACAAAGTACAATGCCCACAGTGGCTGAGTCATGTTTCTTGCCAAGAGGTACAGGACATCTCTATTTGATCAGAACATCAAGGGCCAACTGGGCTGAGAATTTCAACTTGACTAGCCGAGAGGTAGGGGAACAGTGTGCTCTTATGCATCTCCAGTTCACTGGAGACATCAATTTTCCCCAACTCCAAGTGCATTTCAGAGGTTGTTACCTTTCCTATGGTTGACTAGAGTTTCTACAACAGCATGCAGTTTCCGTAAGCGCTGCTCCTCACACTCTACCTCCTGGAGCTTCTCCTCAAACCACTGAAACACACAAGTCCACAACTTTTAGTGGAGGTTACTCATATAGGGGTAGAGCATTTTTTCTTAGCAGTTTTTCTTTTTTTTTAAAAAGGGGACTTAATTTTCTTAAAAAGGAAAGCTCAATTCTCAGAAATTTCAGGACTCCTCAGGGTTTTTCTCCCATAAGCCTGAGGGGGGAAAAGAAGTTGAGAGGCACATGGCTACTCACAATGTCTGATTCATTCATCTTGATGGTCATTTTGCTGACTGCATCTGTGGCTTTGTTGAACATCTTTAGGAGACCAGCACCACTCAATGTTTGAGTACCCACAGCACGTGGCAGCTACAAGACCAAGAAGGTGGGGATGGCAAGTTATCTGCTGCCCCTATTTTAGGTTCAGAAGAATTAGTATCCATCAGATGATATGCCTGAAACTTGCCAAACAAAAGTATCTGAACTACTGATGTTGTCTTCAAAGGCAGAAAAATCTATGACTAGCATGTGTAGAAACAAAAATCAAAGGACCATGTGAAACAGTATCAGTAAAATTTTCAGCTTTAGATACTGTGTACAAAAAGTAAAATATGAATATGTGGCCAGGTGACCTGGCATTGAGAAATGTGTCCACCCTCTCATGAAAAACTTAAGCATAATTTTATTAGAAGTCAAAAGTTCCTTTGGATAAGCATATTCCACATACAGCCAGATTTAAGGAATTAAGAGACTTTGAAGTTGTACTGTGATTCCATTCACATTTTCCTTAGTGAACTAAGGTCCAAGGACAAGAGGACTATTTATTCAGACTGAAGCTATTTAAGGGAATAGTTAAGTCATGCATACCAAATATTTAGAAACAATTCCATTGGTTCAGTCTCACTATTACTTTCCTAAGGCATGGAAGGGATGCCAAAGGATGTATAATACATACAGCATATATCATGCTGAAAAATCACTACTCTCTGGGTTGTATTTCTCAAACTTTGGCTCATTTTGCTCTCTAGGAGTCAACTGGCCATGTCTGGAGATAATTTTGGTTGTTAATACTTCAAAGGGTATGCCATACTATCTTGCAGAAAGAAGTCAAGGATGCTGGTAAACCTCCCATAAAGCTTGGGACAGCTCCCACAACAAAATATTGATCCAGCCCCAAGTGTCAACAGTGCCACTTCATAGACAACTGTATTCCAGAGGTACAAAGTAGAGATGGGATGAAAAGGAAAAACAAAGTTAGGAAATCTTGGAGGAGGAATGAAAAGATTTAAATTGCTACACAGAAAATTTTTAATTAAAAATTTTCATTTTTGGAGTAGAGGAAACTCCATATCCTTATTGTCATCTTATTTGCTACAGTAATACATAATATGCAATTTAAAGAAAATGAAAACAAAAATAAAAAGGAAATGTAAACATGATAGTTCCATTCTATCATTTATTTCCTTCCAGTTCCTTTATTCCAGTGTTTCTTTTGCTCCTTAATGATTGTTCTTATAGCTGTATTTATATGCTATTCTGTTTGATTTTTATAGTTCTTTTAGTATATGCTTCTAATGAATATATATGAATATTTCAGTATACTATCTGTTTATGATAAGAAAAAAGTTATGTAGTCGTATTGGTACATTTTACTTCTTTGTTAGCAAATGGGCCAGCTCCAATTCTCCATACTCATAGCTAGCATAGGTATAGCCTATAAGATAGACTGTTCATATGAACCAATAATACTGCCACATGGCTGTGTGGTCTGTATTAACTGAACCAATGCCACTCAGCTCCTGGCAAAAAATAAGCATTCAATTTAAGCCAAGTAGCAACTTATGAAAGACATGCCACAGACTTGCCAAATAATCAGTGTTGATAAGTGGATGAAATTGGGGTACAGTTTGACCTCAACAACCAGCTGTTTTTGACTACAGGCAGAACTTCTTTTATTTCAAAGACTGAAATCACTTTTGGTGACTTACAAACTGGGAGTTGGCTGCAAGACAATGTGCATACTAAATGTTCAAATATTTCTTTTTTTATTTCCTCATGTAAAATTAAAATATTTGTTAAATTAACTAGTTTCATTTTACTAGGAGCAGATAAATGTGTGAAATCTGATTTGTATATTACTAACCTCTTCTTTTTCCAAGAACTCCCTGACATCAGGGTCTTGTAACATGGTAGGATGATTCACAATCCTCTGAAGATACCTACAAGATAAGTCAACAGTGGGTGAGTTAATCTGCTCAAGATTTAGGTCATACAGTGCTAGCAGAGGTACAATATCTTTCATTACTTTAAAACATACTCAGATAAGGAACTTGAGTATGACCCCGTTTGTAAGCACATTCAAGTTCATGTTTTTTACATTTCCAAAAATGAAAGAAAAATAACAGGTCTGAAAGAGACCCTGGAGTTACTCATATTTGAATGTCCAAAAAAAATATGGTTGTCTGCTCACTTGAATGAAGATGGGGTGGGGGTAGGGGAGCGGGGGGGGGGAGGGGATGATAGCCCATTCCTAAGGTGGGAAGGTAAGAGATTAAGGTTAGATGTAACACAGATGTGGGAATCCTTAATTCACTTGTTTCCTCTTTATTAAACTGACTTTCATATTTAAGCATCAGTTTCAGCTTCTTATTTGTTGTCATGTTATTCAGGACAATGATTATACGGCACTTACCTTTCTAGAGCTGCCCTTCGTTTTTCAAGAAATTCTGCGGAAGAAGAATCTTCTTTTCCAACTTTCACTTTTGTCATTCCTGGAATGGAATTTAGAAAGTAAACTAACCGTAAATCGTCAAGAAAAGGAAAAACCTGTAAAAAAAAGAGAAGTCCACAGGTGGAAGTCCACAGGCAATGAGAACAACACTACAATATACAGTCTAATTCCATTTCTATGTCATGAGTAAGTTCTTAACTTGAGAGCAATTGCTTCAAAGTGCTGAAGATTCTAAACTTGGGATTTGCAAAGTGCACATTTTCTAAGAGTGGGTTATGGGACTCTGAGTACAAATGAACAAACTCAAATGAGGCCAAAACACATATAACCATCTAACACACACAGACACCCGCCCCCCATGCCCATGGAAGCCAAAACCTGAGCTTCCTTCTGTACCCAAGAAAAAGGGAACATGTGCAAACATGCTCTTTCTCTAGATTCCATGCGACTTACAGGAAAATGCTGAAAATATTTCTTTTCTAATCACAAGATACTAAGATGTTAACAGAAGTAGTCTCATAACTTAAGCACAAAGTATACTGCAGAAAGAATGCAAAGGAACAAATCCAGGCATAATTAAAGCCCACAGGCTTACCTATTAGGCTCTTCTCTGGTGGAGGAGGGACAATAAAGCCATTCTGAGAATGTTTCTCTGAAAGTTTCTCATAAAGACCCAGAAAGTCACTAAATCTTCTTTTCACAGCAAACTGCTTACTTCTGAATATTGGTAAGCTTGTCTTGGGAACAGAAAAAACACAAAATAATTTCATTCCAAATAGGGAATGAATTCTGACTGGCAGCAAAGGAACTAATGCCTCAGATCCTTATCTTTTAGTCACCTGGCAAATTATTTTCTCCAAGGCTGAGATTCTTAAACTTTTTTGAGCTATAGTCCCCTCTGGCTGTCTGGAAGTCTATGGAGCACTTTTCAGAATAATGACTTTAAATGCGTAAAATAACAAAGAATTACAAAGCTAACTAAATATAGTTTCATTCATTCCAAATTCATTCCGAGATTAAGAACCTCAGTTCTAACATAACACAATGCTGAATTTCAGTTTAAAGCTAGAATTCTATGGTAACCTATAAACCATTCATCCTGCACTGACTTACTAAGAGTATTAGCTGCTAGAATTAAAAGAGTCAAACTAAAGAGATACTAATTAAACAGTGCTTCTAAGGGAGAGGAACATAATACACATCTATAGTAAAAACACTTTAACCTCTGAAGTACCACAGGGCTCAGAACTCACACGAGGCAGGTCAACAACTCACTGCAGAAAAGGCAGAATAATATATACAGGAGATTGCTGGTAAAAAAGACTAGTCCTATATCACTATGAAAGATTATTTAATACTCACCACAAAGGAAAAATTTCAGCAGGCTGACCTTGCCAATTGTTGGCAAAGAAGAGAATGGGAAGTATAAATTGATAGGAGTAGAAATTGATATGAAAACTTTTAAAAAAACTGTATTTCTTTTTTTCAACATCTATACTATCTATGACTCAGGGGAATGACTGCTGGCTATATACCTGAGAGATACTCTCCTATGTGGACACCAGAATAATAATCATAGGTCATAATTACAAAAACTGCAAACATGCCAAATATTCACAGGAAAACAAAGTATACTATTATCACAAAATGTAGACTCACTACAATTATACACAGCATGGATGGGTCTGAGAAACAATGCTAGAAAAGAAAGCACTATTTTCAGCATGAAATAATTTTTCATAAAACCCAAGAACAAAGCAAAGCAATATAATGTTTAGAGATACATATGTAGGGACTTTCTAGAAGAGAAATGAAGGACAACTCAGGAGTGGTTGCCTTTAAGGTGTGAGGCAGGGGTATGCCAGGGAGAAACATGTAGATAAATGCAATGATACTAATCTTCAGATTGATGTAGGTTTGGGGCTTCATTTTTTATACTTCATAACTTGCATACAACATTGTATAAATTTTGTATGCATTAATGTTATATAAAAAAGGAAGTCCAGTCCTGAGGGGGAAAAGATGAGGAAAGTATTGAAAGTAGCTTCAAATATGAAACCTCCAAAAAATGATTTTAAACAGGTGATACAGTTTGGGGCAATCCACCAAACTAGTGTTAAGCCACACAGCTCCTAAGAGGGACAGGACTGTATCATATACACCACATGTCTTAATAAAACTTACAAAGTTTCACACTGAAGTTTTAGCTCTCTGGAAGAAAAGTGGAAATGCTCAGATGAGATTACCAAGGGAATGCAGGCTTGTTCCATCTTGAGTAAACTTGAAGATGTTGGCAAAGAAACTAAAGAAATACCCAGAAATAATCTGAATGATGACCTTATTGGTATCAGTACCCAAATCTATCACTGTGGTCATCAGCAGGGCCACTTGGACTCACCTGTGTTGTCACTTTGTAGGCTACATAAGCATTCATACCATCTCCTATGGGAGAACAAGAAAGCAGGATTATTCTGTAAATCAAGGCAATGGTAATCTTGTTAACATTTAATCAGGAGTTACAGACCAATGAGTCCTGTATAATAAGTGATAGTTGTTTCATCTCCAAACTTTATTTACTACCCTATAATCCAGTTCCTACTTTGCCTCAGCACCTCTGTGGTGCATGTCAAGTCTCCATGGATGCTGGCTGGGCTCCAGTTTGAACCAGACAAGAGGGTCAGCCCCCTATTTCAAAACCAGGCTCCATTTATAGCCTCCACAAAGCAGCAATGGATACTGACAATCCATTGATTGTTACTATGCCAATATTTGGGCTGATTACACACATCTGTCCAAAATCAAACAATTCTCTTGCTGTATAAAGCAGGAGAAGAAGGAAGCAACTGATGTAAAAGGAAACAAGTAGTTCTACCCTAAGCTAGCTCTGGGCTTGATTTGTTCTTTCAGAAATACTGTCCTGGTCCCTCCATTGGTGCTGAAGTACACTGACCTCTCTCATCTAGCATCTAGCACCAGAGAAAAGGGTCTGGCAGGAAGACACTTTGGCTGTCTGATGTCACACAAACCTCTTTTCTGGAGGAATTATCTTTCTGAAAAAGCCTTTGACTGTTAAATAATTTGGGATTCAAGTAATTGTTTTTCTCTGTGGTAGTGTTCTGACCTAGACCACTTAGGGGTATAAAGACACCATTGACTCCATGATCCCTGAAAAGACATACATTGGACTCTAGACAGATGCAGCTCCAGTGCTGGGCCCTGGTATTTTAGATTGTTCTTGTTCCCTTCCTCCCGCTCCTCAATTTTCCCTTACACCAACAGGAAAACCCAGTTCAATAACTAGGGTGCTTATGCTCCTGAATCGATTCTAGGGTTAGGACCCAAAGGAAGAAGGGCCAATACTGAATCAGCAGGGCCACATACTGCAACTTGGTTTCACTGATAGCTGGGAATGTCTGCTTTTATAAAGTACACAGACATTGGAGATTATACAGGAGTATAAATTCCTACCAAAAGAATGTTTATAAAATGGAAATTATAAACTCTGCTTTAGAAATCACTTTATATTGACTACCAATGTTAATTTTCCTCTAAACCACTTATATTACACTGCCTAATACACTACGGGTGTTTGTCGCTGATGCAGGGAAAGTAAAATCCTAAACTTTCAGAAACGGTATTTAAAATTCCACTTGCAGTTGAACAGTCATGGTCAAATGTGCAAAAGGTGAGTTCCAAAATGCAGTTTCTACAATTAAGGAAAATCAAAGTGCAAACAATAGACATACTGCCTGCAAGTCAGCTGCTTTTACTTGGGCAATGTGTGTGAAAAGGGGCATGCCTGTATGTATAAACAGAGTTCATAAGATCTGGAGATGGGCTAGTCTTAAATTTACATTAATTTTATAAATAACTTCAGAGAGTTGAAGATGGCAGATATAAATTACTAAGGCTCTAGTAAGCACATTCTGAATTTTGATCTAAATTAGGATTTTAATTTATTTAGATGTGTGCAAGAATGAAAAGCACATGTTGAATAAACAGCCCATACAAACAGAGGTGCTGTTCCAAGATCAGGCCCTGCATATAAAAATACTCTAGGCAGCTGAGAATTAACTCATCTGTTTGAAGTACTATGTGTCAAGATGTATCTCATATTCCCCCCTATGAGAAAATGGTTTTGCATTAGCAAGAAGTAAAATAAATAAGAAAAAAAAAGTCCTTTTCTCAATACTTCAGACATCACCTTATATGGAAAAAAGAATTCTTTATAGAAGTAGTCAAGTAAAAACAAGGTCATTAGAGTGGACCCTAATTCGTTAGGGTAACTGGCGTTTTTATAAAAAAGGGAAATTGGATAGAGACAAACACGCACATGGAAGATAATGTGAGGAAACTCAGAGAAAATGCCAGGTGATAATGAAGGCAGAGATTGGAACAATTCATTTATAAGTCAAGGAATATCTGAGACTACCAAAAGCTACATAGGATATATGAAACTGTCCTTCTCTAGTCTTCAGAGGGAGTCTGGTCGTGCCAACTTCCTGATTTCAGACTTCTGGTCCCCTAGAGTTAGTAAGAGAATATATTTCTGTTGTGGTATGCCACCCAGTATGCTACAGAAACCCTCAAAAACTAATACATTTGCTCTTCTGATTCCAACATCATCATTTATTAAATCTTTAAAAAATTAGCATTATTTATGAATAGTCTGTCAATTTTATCAAGGATTTAAAAGTTATCAACTAGGTTAAAAATCAATGTGCTTAAAAAAATATTCATAAAGCCAGGCACAGTGGCTTGTGCCTGTAAGCTTCAGCCTATGAAGCGGCTGGGGCTAGGGATCGTGGTTCAAGTCCCTCTTGGGGCAACACAGCGAGACCTGGTCCCCAAAAATAGCTGGGTGTGGTGGTGCATGCCTGTAATCCCAGCTATCTGGGAAGCTAAGGCTGGGGATTGCTTGAGTCCGTGGTACCCTGGGCAATGTGAGCCTGTGGTTCCATGGGCAAAAATAGCAAGACCTAGTATCAAAAACAAAAATAAAAACAAACAAAAAAATTCATAAATATTAGAAGCAAAGAGAATCTTATATATGAAATCCAAAGTTTTAGTCCAGTGTCTACCATGGGCCATATTGTATCTTAGCAGAAAAACTTCACTTTGTTTCACCTATTGGTTCTCAATTTCTTCCATTATAGTAACAGAAACTCATAAATCTCCTACCAGTGCAACAGCATAAGACAAGTAAAACTCCACAGT
>PVHY01026211.1:0-17548 GCA_004024945.1 Uropsilus gracilis
GGTAGTATAGCCATTTTGATGATGTTGATTTTTCCAATCCATGTACAGGGAATGTCTTTCCATTTTTTTACATCATCTTCTATTTCTTTTAAGAATGTTTTATAGTTTTCTTTGTATAGGTCTTTTACGTCTTTTGTTAGGTTAATTCCCAAGTATTTGATTTTCTTTGGTGCAATGGTAAATGGGGTGTTTTTTCTAAATTCTTCTTCTTCTGATTGATTCTTTGCATATATGAATGCTGTTGATTTTTGCGTGTTGTGGGTCTCGTTATTTTTGCCCGTGGAACCACAGGCTCTCGTTGCCCGGGGTACCTTAGACTCAAGCAATCCCCAGCCTCAGCTTCCCAGGTAGCTGAGATTACAGGTGCGCGCCACCACGCCCAGCTATTTTTTGGAACTAGGTCTCGCTACGGGCCTCAGGCGGGACTTGAACCACGATCCCTAGCCCCAGCCGCTTTGTAGGCTGAAGCTTACAGGCACAAGCCACCATGCCCGGCCAGGAAATCTGTTTTTACTAAGACTTTTATGTAATGAACTAGGGACTGTAAAATTAGGTGTGTTTTTTTGTTAGTTTGTTTTTGTTTTTTGTGTTTATTTTGAGAGTAGGTCTCGCTATTTTTGCCCGTGGAACCACAGACTCAAGCAATGCCCAGCCTCAGCTTCCCAGGTAGCTGGGATTACCGGCGCACACCACCACGCCCAGCTATGTTTTTTTGGAACTGGGTCTCGCTATGTGCCTCCAGTGGTACTCGAACCGCAATCCCTGGCTTCCTAGGCTGCTGCTTACAGGCATGCACCACCATGCCCAGCCTGTAAAATTAGTTTTTTAGAGCAATTTTTTGTTAGGAAAAATGACTGTTTTAATAGCTTTTGTTAAGTTCCTTCTTTTCCCACTTAATTTGCCTAATTGTAGGTGAAAGTCTTTTCAGTGTGTGTTACTAGGTCAGGCTAGTACTAGGAACTAAAAGATATTAAGATAGTTGTCTGGGAGAGACAATTTAAATTGAAACACATTCCATTTTGGAACAAGTAATTTCCATGTGTAATGGGGGCACACTGGAAAGGGACACCTAACCTCAAGACTTTTAGAGGTGAGATACAGTATGAAACTTGAAAGGGTAGGTATTAGCCAGTGAATGTAGTTTTGTCATATTTGATGATATTCTAACAATACTCCAAAGATAGTTTATTATGAGCATTTGCAATGTGTGCAGTGCAATACGTGTTATTTACCCATTACATAATATTAGTCTGTATAGAGAGCATGCTGTTTGTCAGGCACTACTGAAGATTAGTGATATTAAAAAGCAGTGTGACTTATTTGGCACAATGAAATTCAATGTGACTGAAGTGTAAAATGTGAAGCTTCAGCAAAGAGAATAATAATGTCATCTTGTGAGGAATCATACAGAGAGTTGGAATTAATTCTACAGACATTAGAAATGATCTTTAAATAATGATCCTTGAGTAAAAAAATGATTTATACAGAATAAATCTACATTTTAAAGCAGACTGGTTTAGATATTTTACCTGTAATATCTATTTGTTGTAATCTACTTAAAAGATGTATGTGAAAAGGAATATAGTTTGGTTTTTTTTTTTTTTGGTATTTATATCTTTAACCTTTTTTCCTAAGACCAGGCTTATTCAGTATATTATGGAAAATCTGTCTCTATAGTCCATTTTATATCCAAAGTACAGTTAATATAAATAACCTAGGATTCTGAACATTTAAAAAAAAGATAGATGACTTCAACTGATACCAGTCTTTTAGAGGTAGGGCCTCATGGTTATTATCCTAACAATTGTTCCCTAAAATACCACAGGTTGGGAACTGGTAAACACAGAACTTCTGCCTTCTTTCTTCTGCTTTGGCTTTGCTAGTTGTCTGAAATAACATGCGTGTAACCTGGTGCTTGTACAATATTACTGCTTATTTATTTTAGGCAAAACATAGTCATACCTTTGTTCTGTCTGGAAGACAATGGGTAATAGAATTCAGTAGTAGAAGTATACAGCAATTGTGATAGTGTAGTCACACTAATATGTGGTGGTCTTTAACTTATTGGGAACTTGAAATACTTATTAAAACAGGTTTAAAGAAATCTGGCCGAGGTGGTACGCGGCTTTAATCCCAAGCCTAGGATGGGAGGCTGAGATTGGGAATCCTTGAGTCTGTGGGTTTGAGACCGTCTGGGGCAACGTAGCGAGACCTAGTCTCAAAAAATAACTGGGCGTGGTGGTGTGTGCCTGTAATTCCAGCTACCTGGGAGACTGAGACTGGGGGGATCGCTTGAGTCCAGGGTACCTTGGGCAATGAGAGCTGAGGTTCCACAGGCAACCATAGCAAGACCTAATTTCAAAAAAAAAAAAAAAAAAAAAAAGATTTAAAAGAGTATCTGAAGCCGGGCATGGTGCCTCGTGCCTGTAAGCTTCAGCCTATGAAGCAGCTGGGGCTAGGGATCGCAGTTCAAGTCCCACTCAGGGCAAACAGCGAGACATAGTCTCAAAAAATAGCTGGGCGTAGTGGGGTGCGCCTGTAATCCCAGCTACCTGGGAAGCTGAGGCTGGGGATTGCTTGAGTCTGTGGTACCCCGGGCAACGTGAGCCTGTAGTCCTATGGGCAAATAGTGAGACCTAGTCTCAAAAAAAGAAAAAAATTAAATAAATAAAGAGTAGCTGAGTTCTCAAGCTGTTATTTCACTTGATCTTAGCCAAAAGAAGGAGAAGCGATCAAGCTGTTATTTCAAATGAGTGGCTATTCCTTCATTCTTTAAGGACCATGTTTGTTTCCTATCAAGGTAGTAAATACTCTAAAGTCATGTGAAAGATGCAGAAATTCTAAAAATTATGAATAATTTGTAGATTATATCATATTCAGAGATAAACTCCTTTCCATACACATTCTTCCCAACTTTTCTGCGTGTGTACACAAGCATATTTTATGATCTGTGGCAGTTTTTCCTTTTTGTCTCTGTTAGAAATTTACTGTAGTTCATGCTAGGACTCTGGTTCAATAAATTGGGGGTTGGTCCAATAAACTGAAGTAACTTAGACTGCTAGTTCCATGCTATATGTAGTTTTATTTGTAAAATTTGTGATTCTTCAACTGCTCTCATTTTGGTATGTCTGGTATATTATCTGTAGTTAACAGGGTTAACAGAGTTAAATTGTCCCTGAAAATAAAAGACTGTATACTACATTATTAAAATACCAAGAAACAAAAAAGAGCAGTTACAGTATTTTGTTTATTTTCTTAATACGTCTTTTGGATCACAAAATAATGATTTATGCTAATCTTTAGTTCCAGAAAGCTGACTCTGATCTGGATTACATTCAGTACAGGCTGGAATATGAAATCAAGATGAATTATCCTGATTCAGCAGGCAAGGTAATCAGCAAAATAAATGTTTTCTTAATTTTTTTCCTTCTCGTCCCCCTAAAATAAATGTTTTTTAAATGGAATATGTTATTAAGCGAGTGTCTATACTGTTTTAAGTGATTATTAACTACAGTGTTAAGTGCTACATGTATAACATCTTAAAATATTTTTGTGTTAGAAGCTTGGTCACAGCATAGTAGAGAGAGTTTTTATTGATAAGGAAAACTTACAGCTATCTTTATTTGTTTTTAAACTTTTTTCTTTCCCCTCCCCCCACAGCTGTCTTTTTAAACCCTCAAATAAGAACTACTGAGGTAGAAGTACAAAACATTATATTGTAACAGCCTTTTAAATTCTGAGACTAAAGATATAGGGCAGTATTAAGTAAGTTTGAAGGTAGAAATCCTGGTAGTCATGATATTACCTGAGGAAGATGATGATACACTATTCAATTTGTTATATGAACTGTGATTTTGCAAAAAATTATATACTTATAATTCTGTGTTTAGGATTATTAGAAATAACGCAATATGCCATAAACTTAAAATTGCAAGTGTATATGTCCTTGGAAATAAAAGTGAGCAACTTTTAAGCATGGTTATTTACCGCTTAGTTAATGTTTGTTTGTAAGCATTTACCAGTACACAAGAATCATATTGTTTTACAGTTTTCAAAAAATTTAAGGCTGGGCAAAGTGGTGCATGCCTTTAATAGCAGCCTATGGAGTGAGGCTGGGACTAGGAGTTGCTTGAGTCCTTGGATTTGAGACCTGCCCGGGGCAACATATTGAGACCTAGTCCTAAAAAATAGCTGGGCATGGTGGCGCACACCTGTAATCACAGCTACTTGGGAAACTGAGACTGGGGATCACTTCACTCCGTGGTACCCCGGGCAACGTGAGTCTGTAGCTCCCCGGACAAAATAGCGAGGCCTAGTCTCAAAAGAAAAAAAAACATTTTAATACTATTAAATTATATAACTAAATTTCTTTTGAGTGGAAGCACAAATTTAAATAGTATTTTATATAATATGTTGATTTCATTTATATATTTATGTACTGCAATTTGATTACTACCTTAGTTACATCTCTGTAATTTACTCTCTATCACTACACATTTACTGTGAGAACATTTCATATAAATGGGATAATTCTATATATGGATTTTTATAATCTGATAGCCTTCATTTAGCATGTTTTAATGTTTCATTATATTGTAGTGTGAATTAGTACCTTATTCCTTCTGTAGCTGAGAAGTCTACATGGCTATATCACATTTTATTACTCACTTGATAGACATTTTGGTTGTTTCCTTCTTTTGGCTATTATAATGCTACTATAAATACTTAGGTACAAGTTTTTGTGGCTATCTGCCTTCATTTCTCTTGGGTACACATGTAGGAGTGGAATTGCTGGCCATATGGTAACTTTATGTTTAATATTTTGAGGAACTGCCAAACTGTTTTACAAAGCAATATTTTACAGTTTTGTTTTTTCAGATGTGAATATATATAACACAAAACTTTTACCATTTTTAACCATTTTGAAATGTTAGTGTAGTGAAATTAAGTACACTCACTTTGTTCTGCAACAATCCCCACCATCCATATTCAGAATTTTTACTTCTTTTCCAACTGAAACTCCTAATCCCTTAAACAGTAACTTCCAATACCTTCATCCTCCAACCCCTAACAAACAGGAATCTTTCTATCTCTATGAATTAGACTTCTCTAGGTACCTTATATAAATGAACCCATACACTATTTATCCTTTTATGATTGGGTTATTTCACTTACCATAAGTCCTTTGTTCATAATGTAGCACATGGTCAGAATTTTCTTCCTTCTCAAGACTGACTAGCACTTATGAATGTATATATCATATTTTTCTTATCCATTCATTCATCAAATGGACGCTTGAAGTTGGTTCCACCTTTGACTGTTGTAGAGAATGCTGCTGTGAACATGGGATATATATAGTATACTCTGAGTTCTTGCTCCAATTCTTTTGTATGTACACCAAGAATTGGAATTGCTGGATCATACAATTATGTTAACTTTTATGTGACTATAACTTTATAAACCTGTAGTATTTAAACTTAAAGAAAGTCTCTTTTCTCCCATTATGTTACATTTGGAAAGATAACCATGATTTCAGTCTTTATAGATGTATCAAATAAGAAGAAACCAGTTGTAGTAACCTCTAATACTTCTATATGGTTTTAATTAGATATTAATTGAACTATGCATTAACCACTGTAATTTTGTATGTGGATGTGTATTCACATGTAAGTTAATTTTGTTTAGTTCCATTATCCTCATTCTAATACCATTTCTGATTTAGTGATTCTTAATAATGATGCATGAAAGTCCACTATTTGAATAGCCTCCATTTAGATGTGTATATAATAACCTATAAACTCTTATTGTCATGTTCTTTACCCATTTTTGTCCGAGAAAAATAATCTTGTTTTCTGAACATTTCACTGGTATATTCTTTTAAGTTCAGTAGTATATCTAATGACATATTTGCTTTCAAAAGACTTAATTGAACTGAGCTTCTTTCTTACATATTGGCTTTTCTTCTCTGTCATGAGCACTAACATTACCCTAGCACTTCTTCTGTCGTCTTCAAACATCTCATCATCCATTTATGATGAATCCTAAACAGAATCCTAAAATGAATTGACATGTAAAAGCAGAAAATTAAAGGAAATGTGCTGCATAGTTTACTAACTAATAAAGGAACATGTTAGCTTCCAAGAAATCAGTTACCCAAACAAAATAGGCTATGTGCACAACAGTTTTTTTCCCTTTGTGATGTAGTCCTAAACACAATGTACTCATTAGCAGACCGTATAATATTAATCATGTTACCCTGAATTATTGTCATGTAATTGTTATTTGATCTGGTTAGTATCACAAAAACATGTAAAATGGGTAATTCTTAACTACCCTATCTTGGCTCCTGACTCTTAACTCCATGGCTATATATTTCTTAAACTTGATTCACCAATTCTTTCTTTTTTTACTCAGGGAGATTCTCAAGGATTAGTTTTTTGAGATATGGTTTTTCCCTCTGTATTTAGGGAATTCATCTTTCTTTTGAATATTCTATATATAGGTCTCTGGGCATTTCACTACTGAGCTCCATTTTAGTTACCTAAAGATCCTTTATACTTACATGATTGACAGTCACTTCACAATTGTTACCTTTTTCCTTCATATCAATTTTCCTCCGAGCTTTAAACTTTTATTTTTGTCACATTAATTATGTCTAATTTGATAAGTCACAGAAGTATAAAGCTTATAATTATAAACAGTAATTTCTATATTTCAAAAAACCTCACCCCCAAGAAGTCTATCACTAGATTTCATCATCTCTCACTTAACTCTATATTTCTAAATACAGTGCATATATTGCTGTTTTTTCCTCTGCTCTGAAATATCTATTGATTTACTGGATACAAACTTTCAGTTCAAATTTGTTCTTTATTGTGATCTTAGACAAGTCAATTAACTTTCTGTAACTTTTCCTCATCTGTAAAAAGAGGGTATTATTGATCAGGATGAGATAGAAAAAATTAGCATAGAGAGGATGAGATAGAAAAAATTAGCATATATAATATGTTTTGAACTTTTATCTGGTCCAGAGGATATACTATGTATTAACTGTTACCTAAAATAACTTCCTATTATGGAAGGTAAAGATTAAGTAGTTTATATACTTGTCTTTTCTCTTATCTTCATAATTTCTGGATCTATCTTAATCTTGTATGCATTGCTATAGTGAAATATCATAAGCTATGTATTTATAACCACAGGAAGTTATTTTTTAGAGTTCTGAAGGTTGGGAAGTCCAAGGTGAGGTGCTGGCATGGTCAGGTGAGGAGTCTCCTGAGTTGCAGGGTGTGTAACCTCATGTGGCAGAAGGGAGGGAGGGCTATCTCTGGAGTTTTTTACTGTAGCATTGATTTTATTCTTGAGGTCTCTGTCTTCATGACCTACTCATTTCCCAAAGGTCTTACCTGTTAATACTTTCACCTTGGGCATTTGGTTTCAAATAATTCTGTAGGGACATAGTCACACCATAGGAATTATGACTGTATAAATATTACTTTTATATAAATCATGGAGTATATTATGTTTGCTTTTCCTTTTTTACACAACTTGTTTTTCTAGAGCTAATATTTGTTTTAGTCTTTTTTTCCTCCATCAGTTTGCTTGATTTTTATATGCATGCATCATTAATTCAGTCAGACCTTTTTAGCAGAATTGAAAATCTCTTGTCAATATTCTTAGATCCACCACATGATCATTAAGTCTCCTCCTGTCTACTCCTATTTGATCTCCTTTTCTTTTTCTTTTTTTTTTTTTCTTTTTTTTTTGAGACTAGGTCTCGCCGGTGGAACCGCAGGCTCACATTGCTCAGGGTACCACAGACTCAAGCAGTTCCCAGCCTCAGCTTCCCAGTTAGCTGGGATTACAGGCGTGTGCCACCACAGCCAGCTTTTTTTGGGGACTAGGTCTCGCCACGTGCCCCCCGGCGGGACTCAAACCGATCCCTGGCCCCGGCAGTGGCTTTCTTAGCTGCCACTTACACAGGCATGTGCCACCATGCCCAGCCTTGATCTCCTTTTCTATATGCCTGCTACATGCCTATCTTCCAGGGATTTCTTTATTGTCATTTTAGTAGTTCTTTTTGTTTTACTCCTGGTTTGGATTACGTTTTGCTCTTGGTTGATTTCCAGATCCCTGATCTAGTGGGGCATATCCTTTAGAAGTTTCCTGAGAAAGAACACACAGGGGATTCACTTCTTCAGATGTCAAGTATTTGAAAATGTCTTTATTTAATCTCCATTTAATTCTTTATTTGAATGATATTATGGTTGAGTTTGGAATTCTAGATTGGAGGTTGTTTTCTCTTAATTTAAGAGACTAGGTTTTACTATATTGCTCCGGGTTGTCTTGAACCCACAGATTCAAGTGATCCCTAGCCTTCCAGGTAGCCAGGTAGCTGGGATTACAGGCACTTGCCACCACGCCCAGCTGTTTTCTATTAATTTTAATGTCACTGTTTCATAGCTTTCTAGCTACCAATGTTCCTGTTAAGAAATAGGTACCAAAAACAAGAAAAAAAACAAAAAACAAAACCAACATAACAAAAGGAATTAGGTGTCTTTCTAATTCCTGATACTTTGTCTTTTTCTTTACTTCCCCTCCTCCCACACACATAACCCTATACAGCTTTCTCTTGAATCTCTCAGATTCCTTTATCTGTGCTGTAAAATTTTATGATTATAGTAATGGTATTTTCATTAATTGTGTTGCCACTGGTTGGGTCTTTAGATCTGAAAACACATGAATTTGAAGTCATAGTATATTTATAAAAGAAATTCTTTTATGAGAATTTCATTGTTTCATGGTTCTGCATCCTCCCTCTTACCCCCATTTACTCTTTAGGACATTTCTTTGACTGTATTTTCTACAGGAACTCTTTTATTTTACAACATCTATCACCTAGAATCATGATGGGAAGTGGACCCATGAGGGTGAGAAGACAGGCTTTAATGTCACTGGGGAGTACACTAAATATAACCCCATGGCATCTTAATATACTGTGTTCCTGTCTACGATCTATCTATCCATCCATCCACTCATCCATTTGGTATTTCTTTTCCCATATTTAAAAAAAAAAAAATCAAACCCACGAACTCCTCTTAACTTTTTCATGATAGCTCACTTTAGTCATTTTATACCTGTTTTGCTTATTTCATTAGGTTTTAATTACTCCTGCAAAACTACTTTTACAGCCTTTTTTTTTTGAGACTAGGTCTCACTATTTTTGCCCGTGGAACCGCAGGCTCTTGTCGCCTGGGATACCACAGACTCAAGCAATCCTCAGCCTCACCTTCCCAGGTAGCTGGGATTACAGGCGCGTGCCACCACGCCCAGCTATTTTTTTGGAACTAGGTCTCACTATGGGCCCCAGGCGGAACTCGAACTGCAATCCCTAGCCCCGGGCGCTTCATAGGCTGAAGCTTACAGGCACTAGCCACTGTGCCTGGCCTACTTTCATAGTCTTTAATTTAAATTTTCTGTCTTTATTCCTTACTGTTAGAATTTTTTTTTAATCATCTTTATTTACTATTTCCATTATCAAAATCTTAGGTGGAGAGATGGAAAGGGCCATAAATTGACTTTCTGCTATAACATGAGGTAGAGTCCTTGAAGATATGTAGAGAGTAGAAAGATATAGTACAGTATGGTTTTATAGAAATCAAGTTTATTGTAAGGAGATTGAAATATGGGGGAAAACAGGGGAGGGAGTAAGAAGAATCAGAATCATATGTTATAGAGGAACCTTGATCTGTTGATTGTTCTAAATAATTTGGTAAAGGACCAGTTTATGGGCTGTTAAACTGAGAAAATAAAGGGTCTACAGTGTGGTGTCAAAGAGTGAAAAAATGAAACTGGTTTTGAAGTGACAACAGAGTGAAGGAGTTTAATTTTTTTCCCCTGTATATATTTAAAGTCTGTACAAAGGGATGTATTGGTTATTGAAAGACAGGAAATTTAAGATTCTGGAGGATATAAGTACTCTAGTGTTAGTGGTTATTAAGAGGAAAATATTCACAGATCTTTGATTTTGGGATGAAAAGTCAGATGGATGGTTTCTGTCTTTTCTGTAAAGCAGTTCATGAGCTCTTATGCTGAGATGGAGAAGGATGGAAATAGGTGGTAGTGGAGAGTGGAACAGGTATTATTGGGGAGTTTGCTAAGGAGCTACAGGTAATGTAAAGAATTTCAAGTAGCAGAAAGAACCTCAGTGAAATGTTTTTTTATGAAATAGTGGTTATTTATATTATAGTTGGTTGAGATGGAATGAATTTTGTGCCATGAAACCAATAATTTGGTATTTATACCAAAAGCGATTGTGTTTAAGAATTTTATTGTTAATGGTTTTAAGTTGTCTTATTCTTTAAGAACAAACCAAATTGTACCTTTGGTGGAGGACCATAGGTGCCTTCGTGGTGAGTATAGAGTAGTATGATACATTTGAAGGATTTAGAATTGTATTTTAGGAACATTGTGTAATGAATGATTTTGATCTATGCCTCATGATATATATCTAGAGTGACCTCATTTGTTGTTTAATATTGCTAAATTTTTAGTGTGAGTTATTTCTGTTTCTAGACTTATAAGTTCCTTGAGGTAGGACCTAGGTCTTATGCTTCTCTTTCTCCAGCTCTTAACATCTTTGGTCACACAGCTGCATATTTAATTTTTCCTTTATATGATTTAATATATATGAACTTTTTTTTCCTGATACAGAAAAATCCAGTTACCCTCATAAAGGAATTGTCAGCAATAAAATCTCGATATCAAACTTTGCATGCACGCATTAAAACAGTGGCTAATGAGCAGAAAGAGACTAAAGGCCATATTTTTGCTGCTTTGAATAAAACTATGACTGTGATACAAGAACTACAGAAGCAAACAGACTTGGAGGTAGGTCTTTCAATGGACACATTGGATTTATACAATTTTAATTCAGAGTGTCACTTTGAAAGATGAATTCCTAGTAACTTTGGTTTTGAAATTCAGACATTTTGAACTGTTGATAGAAATAAGATTTTCTTGGTTTCCTGAAATACAATCGTTCTCATGTCTTGTATTTAAAATGAAAATGTGGACTTGTCGGGCACGGTGGCGCGTGCCTGTAAGCTTCAGCCTATGAAGTGCCTGGGGCTAGGGATCATGGTTCGAGTCCCACTCAGGGCAACATAGCGAGACCTAGTCCCCAAAAAATAGCTGGGCATGGTGGCATGAGCCTGTAATCCCAGCTACTTGGGAAGCTGAGGCTGGGAATTGCTTGAGTCTGTGGTACCCTGGGCAACGTGAGCCTGCGGTTCCACGGGCAAAAATAGCGAGACCTAGTCTCAAAAAAAAAAAATTGTGGACTTGACATGGTTGGATTATATAACCATAGCAGACGAGAAACTTGGTATTACTTATTAAATGTCCTGGCCCTGCTGCTAAGAACTAGTGAAACTGAAAAATCTAGGAAGCATCTTTACCAATGATTCTTTGTTTTTTTAAGTCTTTTTCTTTCCTTTAGTCCAGTTGGTGGACATCAGTGGGCCTAATATTCATTCTCCCTCTCCATTTCCTTTTTCATCTCATTTAGTATAAAGGTATTTGAAATTATAAACATCTGTCCATCGGTCATTGATGTTTAAAACTTTTCAGATATGTTAGAGGAGAATAAAGAATATGAGCTGCTCACCTAGGCACTACAGTCTTGAATAGTCAACTGAGGGATTTGGTAGCATTTTTATTTAATCGCAGGACAAGGTTGGGATTTGGGATTTTAGAAGTAAAGGATAGAAGATATGTTGATGGAATAAACAAGTAGAACTTAACTATGTGAATAATAGATAGTAGGTTTTATGATGTCAGCTCTAATCTATTAACTATTGGCTGTTCAGATTACTATATTAAGGTACTGTGTTTGGGCATGTCAGAAAAGATCTGCAGTGAACTTGGGAAAGAATAGGAGCATCATGGTATTTATTAGAAGCGGAGATGGAACTTATTTGCCAATTCAATTAAATTATGTCTTCAGATAATTGAGTTATGGGCTTGTAGCTGTAGTAAGTCTCAAAGTTTGAAAGTCAGTCAATTTGATCAAGAATGTTTTATTTTGCCAATGGAAAATACCTGGTTAACTTACAAAATGATATCTTAGAGACATTTTAAATATGGAGAAGAGAAAAACAATTTAAAGGAGGATAGGTAAAATGGGGAAATGGAATTTAAAACAGTAAGGATGGTATGACATTGCTAATAGATGAAAAAAATGAATTGAGTTTTATAAATCCATCTCAAATTACATGTTTATTGTATATGATCAAAGTTGATAATAGAAGCATAACTCTTTCCAATGAAACAAGTGTTGAATAGAGATTAAATGAATCCCTGGATGAATATATCAACATCTGTATAGAATTCCAAAAGTTAATTGAGCAAAGACTAATTTGGGTGAATTTTTTTAAAGAAAATTAAAAAGTTTAAAAAGAGAAAAATATATTTTCAGTATTTAGTTAAAATTGTTCCCTCTGGGTATAATTAAATTTATGGTATATTTCTGATTAAGACTGTAAACTGGTACAGAAAAATAATTATGATGTTAACAGGAGACTTTAATCATCTGAGTATCTGTAAAGGTTTTCATCTCAGTTAAAACAAGTATACTTAATCCCAGTCTAGAAAGGGAGGCTGAGACTATGAATCACTTGAGTCCGTGGGTTCAAGACACGACTGGGGCAACATAGTGAGACCTATTCTTGAAAAATAGCTGGGCATGGTGACACACACCTGTAATTTCAGCTACCTGGGAGGCTAAGGCTGGGGATCACTTGAGTCCATGGTACCCCGGGCAGCGTGAATCTGCAGTTCCCTGGGCAACACAGCAAAACCTAGTCTCAAAAAAATAAATAAATAAATAAATAAATAAATAAATAAATAAATAAATAAATAAATAATAATAAATAAAACAAGTATCTTAAACAAGCAATTCTTATTTCAAAAGTAGAAAGTTAAGGGAGGCTTTGCTTTGGATTATGACAAGGAGAAATATCTGAAAAGTAAATTAAACCTTGAGCAAGGAAATCACATTTTAGAATTAATGATAGTCAAGCTGGAAAATATTGGATAACATAGATCTTAAAGTGTCAAAAGTGGTATGTAAGTCAAATGGACAGAACTGGGATTGGATAAGAAAACCAAAAGGTAAATTGAACTGAGAGTTCTGAAATTTTCCAAAATAACCAAATGTTATTGGGGAACATGAAGAATAGGAAGAAAGGATTGGATCTACTTAGGGAAAATGATGGTTTGTTTATAGACAATAGAGAGTAAAGTTGTTCAGGTGTTATCTCTATATTCTTTATCAAAGTGAGTGATTTTTCATTTGGAAGAGTAGAAATATATTTGAACTGATAATACTAAAACATAAATAGGGAGATGAGAATTAACTCGGGTCAAATGGAGGAGCCTCTAACCAACAAGCCACAGGTCCGCATCACCCATGTGTAGCAGTTTCCAGACAAAAACAGTTTAAATAATAGGGTTTTATTAACAAGGGAAATTAACCAGGAAAATAGAAGATTCACAAGTGGCCAGTTATCTTACCCCAGTCACCATTTTCAGTCCTAAAGGTCCCAAAGACACATGTCCAAGGTAGTGCCCTCTGCCTCTCCAAAACTGAGGCAGGCACTCTGCAAATTCCGGTCTTTCTCCAGTGTCTTCTCTTGGCTTGGTCTGTTCCACGCTGCTCCGCTTCTCCAAGTCTCTTCAGATTTCTTCCACAGTTGCTGATGCACAAATCAGCTTTCCAAATCCCTGGCCATCTCCACCAGCTCACTATGCCACCTTGTGCAGTGCCACACTCTCCACACCGGTCACTCTTCTACCGGTCACCATGGCTCATCTCATTGCCACCTCCAGCCCACTCTTCCAGGGTCTTCCCCTGACCAGGCCACATGGGCCTGTTCTCTCATTCCGCCAGTCTCATCTCTCTCCTTTTCTTTTTCTTTTTTTTATTCCTTCCTTTTATCCTCACCCTCTCTTCCTGCTTCTCATATTCTCTAGTGCAGGGGATCTTTCTCTTAGACTCCGCCCACCAGGGTATTCTGGTGCCAATACAATTTTTAACTGTGTCACTCACAACCCTGAATCAAGAACAGAAAAGGGGGTAGAGGGGAATGTGTACTATTTACTCATCTTTCTTAGATGACTTAGTTAAGACATCTTTTTTAAACATGCTTATAAAAGATGACTGCCCAAAAAAAGCAAAAAAAAAAAGGACTAAAATTTACAAGCATACTCAATTGATGCTCGCAGACATTTACATTAAAAAAGAAATATTTCACTATTTCACTGATCAGTTCTTGGAAAAATTCTTTAAAGGTCTGTTTTATAGATGGCCTGAACTCTCATAAAAAAGTAATCACCAACATCTCTTCTTAGCCTTTTGGCTAAGATCAAGTGTAAAAGTAACCACCAAGAGCATCATAGATCCATAAAACAAATATTTGAGTTGCAGTAAGGCATATCATTGTTTTTTATTTTTATCTATGTGAACATTTTGGGCAGATGTTAACTTGATTGACCACAGCTAGGCTGTGAAGTAGCCACATGTGGCTTATATATAAATTAAAATAAAATTTAAAGTAACTAAAGTTAAAAATTCAGTTCTTTATCTGTCAATTAGACAATTCAAATAAGAATATTCCCAGAATCCCAGAAAGTTATATTGGACAGTACTGCCCTAGAGATTCTGATTCTGTAGGTATGGGGTGTTCTAGTTTTGGTAGTCTCTTTAGAGATGACCTATATCGAGACAGATTTGAACTACTTGAAAGATGTTGTTTTCCCGTATAACTTTTTGTTTCAGTCTGTTAGTGCTTTGTCTTTCTGTCCTTTTGTTTTGCTTCTACCTACTTTCGCTGGATACTGTTAGCTGATTGTTTTTTAACATCACCTCTCCCTTACTGTCTACTAGGGCACTGACTTTCTTGACATA
The DNA here is from genome assembly GCA_004024945.1 of Uropsilus gracilis. Classification (NCBI taxonomy): domain Eukaryota; kingdom Metazoa; phylum Chordata; class Mammalia; order Eulipotyphla; family Talpidae; genus Uropsilus; species Uropsilus gracilis. The sequence goes on from PVHY01026211.1 coordinate 14,969, forward strand.
TGTGAAGTTTCTAACAATCTTATGCCTGGCATGAAGTTGGCACCCCTCAGCTTCAGGGTATATCTGATTGACAAGGAGATTAATTTTTCTTTAGCTAACATTGGTTCAGGAATGAGTTTGTAACCAAATAACATGTGAGGAGAGATAGTCTCCAGGTGATTAGGAAGCATTCCCTCATTGTTGCGTCATATAGGAAAAGGAAACTTATTTTTCTCTTTTAAACATTGTTTATAGATGTGATGCCTAGACTGCTTAAATTACCTGTCAACTTGAGAATAAATCCACCATCAAGGATATCAGAATGATGAGATGGAAACAATTAAATCTTTACATTGTCAAGTTGCTAATTAAACTAGCCCGATAGTCTTTTTCTTTGTAACTATTGTTTAGTTTTAATAAATTTTGCTATTTACCCATTTTCAAATGTTTTTGTTACTTGTAGCTAAAATTTAGCTCCAGGTTTCTTGAAAGAAGAGTTTCTGAAGAAATAGATTGTCTTTGTTTACATTTATTTTTGAGAACACTTTCAGAACATAACATTCAAATGTGATTTCTTTGGCAAGAAAATTAAGGATTTGAAAAATTTTGAAATCTTTATTTTGAACTTTGTTTTCTAGCTATTATGACTGATTTAAACATTTTGTTCTTTGTTTTTCAGCTGTCACCACTTAGCAAAGAAGAGATAACTGCTGGAGAGCAATTAAATCTCACATGTCAGACTTGAAGAAATGGAATTTCAAAAGGGCACACTACTGGCAAAAGATAATTTCCAAGCGATTTAGAGAGCTGTCTCCTTAGCACTTGATGACTAGATGTAAGGCGGTAGTGAATGAGATTTGACTTGAGTGACTAGATAGTTATGTTTTTCATAATAGGGGAAATAGAAAAATAAAATATTATATGTTTAAATCACAAGGGTTTTAAAATTTTATGCATATATACTAAGTCTTGCAGTTTTAGGTTAAACTCTCTTAACTATTTTGCATCCATTTTTTGTATAATTAGGATAATACAGTCTTGGCCTATCATAAAAGTATATTTATGTACTGTCATCAGTTAGATGAACATGAATCAACATGTTTTGGAAATTAAAGGACAGGGAAAAAATGGTATTTTGCACTATATTATATGTATATAATTCTGTTTTTAAAAATTTGTTTGTAGATTTAATCACATTATTAGTGAGACTGCTAATATGTGACCTATAGATTTCTATAAAACATAACTTAAGTGATTAGCTTTTCTGTAACAACCTCACTTTTATTTATTTTTTTCCCTATTCTTACTAATATTTAGCACCATGAGCTTTACTTCCAAATACTTTTTTCAGACTATTGTTTTTAATACTATCTTTATACTCCTTCAGCCAAAAGATCTTGTTCAATTTTATATTCTATTATATATAGAAGTATACTGGCAGTTGTTGCTTACCAGTTTTCTTGTGTGTAATTATCCAAAGGAGGGACAAATTTTGATACAAAGGTTTTATATTATATTATTTTATATATATAATATATATATTTTATATATATATTATATATATTATTTATATTAGTTATAATAACCCAGTACGAACACATCTGATTAATAGCAAGTAAATAGTAAAGTCATGCATGACACATCTGTATAAGAGGTCAAATTACCAATGAGTTACTATAGTTGATATTCTGGAAGATGTTAAAGCTATGTTAAATGAGAATTTTATAGTTAAGCTGGGCTTTGAAATCATACCTGAGATGTTAGTAGCACAGTTTTTGTTGTTTTTTTTTTGAGACTAGGTCTCGCTATTTTTGCCCATGGAACCGCAGGCTCACGTTGCCTGGGGTACCACAGACTCAAGCAATCCCCAGCCTCGGCTTCCCAGGTAGCTGGGATTACAGGTGCGTGCCACCATGCTCAGCTATTTTTTGGGACTAGGTCTCACTACGTGCCCCAGGTGGGACTTGAACCGCGATCCCTAGCCCCGGCCGCTTCATAGGCTGAAGCTTACAGGCACAAGCCACCGTGCCCGGCCTAATAGCAGGTTTTTAAAATTCAGCTGTTGTGACCTTGAGCATATTATGCTGGATGATTTGAAGCGCAATGATAAGGTAAAGGTTTGAGTTTGTAATAAGTGATATTTCCATTTATGTAATTAAGAGTTGAAACGACTAATACAAGTGCATCAAATGTTCTGCAGGTTACAGAATTTTACATTTATATACTTAAAAAAAATTTCTCCAGAGTGTGTTTTTGTCTGTACCATTCTTGTAATAGCTGACAATTACACTTACAAGAGTAGTTTCAGTTAAAAAAACATTGTCTGGTTGTTTGACTATTATTACATCTCTCCCCTCCCCCACCCCACCCTGTTTTTATTTATTTTTTTTAATTCATTTTATTGATTTGTCACAATTGTGCATTAATTGATCCCTCCTCCTCCCTCTGTATCCCCCTTCCTCCTCCCTCCATATCCCCCCTCTGTATCCCCTCTTCAGTCACTCCTCCCATTTTTCTGCAAATTGTTGTTTGGTTAAGTTGATGTTTAGTTGTTGGTTGTTTGGCCTGTTGTTCTCTTCCGATATATGGTAAGTGTGTGGG
>PVHY01026212.1:0-17539 GCA_004024945.1 Uropsilus gracilis
AGTTTGATATCAAACTGTCTTTTATCATAGCTTTATTTTATCATATACATGTATTAAACTTTATGTAAATTAAATTATGCATACAAGGATTAATTCCTGTGCAGAAAATAGATTTTTCTAAGAATGCTATCATTGGTATGTTTTCTACAAATTGATCTACCAAAAGATCTATTTCTAAATAACTTTGAGCCCAACTTTACACTAGTCATTTAAGTTTGTTGTTGATGTAATGTGTTTGTGTATTTATAATATTATTTGCAAGAGAATAAAGCACAATTATACACTATCAATAGTATATTTACATGTTAACACTTACAGAATAATACTTTAGTCCAAAAGATGTTTGTCATTACTCAAAAGTATGTTGTATATAATAATTCTACATCATTTGACATTCCATTATTATTCTCTATGTTTAGTAACATTTTTTTATTAAATGTAATGAATATAACACTAACTTCTGAAACAACACTTAAGAAAAATACAGGTTTCTTTGTCTAGGAAGTCATTAGGCATCATATTTCATTTTCCAGTGTGAGACATCATTAACAGTTATATGAACTTTTCTTGAGAGAAAAAAACAATAATTATTGGTTTATTTAGTTCTATATTACACTATAATGAACAAAATTCATACTAATAAAATAGAGATGGCATACATGAATACCTTAAAAGAATTTGAACTATTTTTTGACTTTTGGATATTATGTCAGTGCAGTAAGATTAAACCTAAAATTACTCTGTTTTTCTGGATATATTTCTGGTAAATATATCCAGATTATGTTGACTATTTTGCAGTAAAATTTTCTTTATCACCATAGCAGATCAATGAAGGATTTGACATATTCTTCATAAAATGTATTTTGAGTCATTTCCTTTTCCAAATAAACGTTTCCTTTCCCTTTATCAAATAAAGAAACTCGGAGAAACTATAATGAGAGTACAATTGGAAGTTCGAGAAGATATTCTGACTCTTTGTTAACTAAGTGACAGTGAGCAATATATTTAAGTACTTAAACTCATCTATCCTCATTTGTATAACATAAATATATACAATATGTGAAAGTTCCTTGTATATCAGTCACCTCTATACAAACATAAAATTTTATACACACATATGTATGTTATATAAATAAAGGAAATAACAATTTTACATATATATGGAAATAATATATATCCTTATATGTGTTTTTTTATCATACACTCTGAACAAACCAGTTCAATCTAATATTTAATAATATAAAATTATATGTATATATCTTTCTTTGAGACACTACAAAAACTGGTTCTACTCTTGGAATTCTTATCACTGAAAATTCCTAAGAAAATACCTAAAATAGTTTTTAATTTGTAACTGCCACAGTTCGAGTTATTGGAAAAAGTTATTGAAAATCCTCAATCTATTCTAATGGTTTGGGGAGATGCTAAAGTATGTCTAATGGTTTGGGGAGATGCTAAAGTATGTCTATCTTGTTGATGTACAAGGTTGTTTTTCTTCCTCATGAATTTTCCTAAAGCAAAAGAATATTCTCAACCACCTCTATTTAAGTCAGTGTACAGACCTTTCTTGACTTCTAATATCGCTATTTCTAAATAATGCAGTAAGTTGAAAATGCGTTTAATGACCTAAACCTACTGACCATCAGAGTTTAGCTTAGCCTACCTTTATATTTGCTCCGAACACATTAGCTTACATTTGAACAAAATGATCTAACAGAAAACTTATTTTCTAGAAGCTATATAATTTATTGGAGACTCACATGGCTGCCTGAGAGCTGAGCTTTGTTGCCATTCTACAACATCATGGCATAATGTTGCAGCACTTATTGCAAATCGGGGAAAAGATCTAAGTATGAAAACCAAGTAGTTTCTATGAATGTACTTAGCATTTACACCACTGTAAATTTAAAAACACAAAAGTGGTTGTACCTCCACTCCATTGCCTGAGAGCCCTCTTTTCGATCTACTTATGCTCCTCCTTACCCCAATTTCTCCCTCTCCCAATCCCTCCCCTGGCAGCCTGCCCTGGCTCCACTGCCAGCTTATTTTGCTTTTCTCCTGGCCTTTTGTTTGTTATTCCTATATTTAGTCTATAGGTGAGATCATATGATTTCTGTCTTTTTCTTTTTGACTTATTTCTGCTAATATGATTCTGTCTAAGTCCATCCATATCATCACAAATTCCTCATATTTGTCAGTTTTGATTGCAGAATAATATCCCATGTGCGGAAATGCCACATATTTTTCAACCATTCATCAGTTTTGGGGTATTTGGGTTGTTTTCATACCTTGGCAATTGTAAATAATGCTGGGGAAAACATCCAAGTAGGTGTCCTTTTAAATTAAGTGTTTTTGTATCTTTTGGATAGATTCTCAGGAGTGGGATAACTGGATTGAATGGTAGTTCCATTTTCAGTAGTTTGAGGGTCCTCCATTCAACCTTCTATAGTGGCTGGACCAGTTTGCACTCTAGTGATGTGATATATATATAATGATGTGAGATATATATCTAGATATAGATATAGATATATATCCACATCACTAGAGTGCATTATATATATATATATATATAATTATATGTATGAATATATAAACAAAATGATTAATTTAAAAAAAAACAAAGGAAAAATTGAAACACATAAGTGGAACCATCATATGTTGTTGGTCATCTTTATATTAAAATGATACAGGTTAAATATGAAACAAGATCCTCATACTGCCTCAAGGAAGGTAGGGCAGGTTGCAGTTATAGAGAGAATAGATTTTGTGATGAACTCTCTTAGCAATTACCCTTTCTGTCACCGTGGCAAACCCCTATTTCAAATATGTATCTTTTTATTTTATTTTAAAGGTGTATCTTTGATGGAATTTAGAAAATTTTGTTCCTCTAGCAAGCCCATCTGCCTACCTTTTGTTTCTTATATAAAACATTTTATGCAAGTATTATTCACTTACACAAACTGTTCTTGCTGAACATACACTAGGTGCATGGTGATGTGTTAAGGGTTGATGACTGAAAGAGAAATATTCTTGCTCTCATAGGTTACAAGCTTCATGAGAACACTCAATTCCTGAATCGCAAGATGAGTAAGTAATTGAAATTTGTGGTGATTCTATGGAAGAAATCAAACAGACAAAAATTAAAAGGCTGCATGCATCAAAAAGATATGGGTATATATGCATATGTATGCAAGCATGTATATATGTGTATATATGCATATATATATATATATACACACACAAACACATGATGCAACACTGCTTAGTGATCAAAGAAGAAAAATTCATACCATTTAGGGTAACATGGATGGAACTGAAAGTGATTATGCAAAGCAAAATAAGTCTGAATAAGGAAGATATATATGATATATATATATATATATATATATATATGAGGAAGATATATATGTCCTTTATATGTAAATTACAGAGATGTCAGAAAAAGGAGTAGATAAAGTTAAATTTGAAAATTAACCATTAAAATAATGATACAACTGAAGCAGCCAGAGGAAGAAGTGACTGGGCTGAGAAACAACAAAATGAGGAGGATCACAATGAACTGTGGTGGTGGGCTATGGGCTTTGCTGGTGACTGTTACCTGGAGGGGAGTGAGACCCAGTGCTCTTTAGGCAGAGGCTGAGATAGTCTCTTATTGTTTGCCTCCTGAACTGATGAGCACGAGTGTAATGGGAGCAACAGGCTCTCTTGATGCCTCAGAACAGGTTAGGGCAGTGGTCCTCCATGTTGGTGCATATTAAAACAACTAAAGAGTTTTTAAATCTGGAAACAGAGGACAAGCAAATTAGTAAGGACCTGCTAGTGACAGAACACAGGATGCAGTATTTTGAAAACCATCTCAGATGTGAGGTGGAGTCAATACTGAGGACAATTCTCTCACCTACTTTTTCTTTGGTTTGTTAAGGCATCTATCTAATATTTCTTTTAACAAAAGAGTTATTTTCCCCTCCCAAATATAAAAATTCTTCACCTCCTGAGATAGAAGGTTGGAATGATCTTGAAACTTTATAACATTAAATACAAATTATGTATTTGTGTATATGCGTGTGTGAATGTGTGCACAGATGCTCTCGTGTGTGTGCATTCCCAGTGGTTGGTGAAATCTTGTGACCTAATGATTATATTTGAAATAGACCAATGTTCTTTCTGAACTCAACTCTTTCAAGGAACTAAGATATGGTTGAGATGGTTTACTGATAATATTTTTTTGAGACTAGATCTTGCTATTTTTACCTGTGGAACTGCAGGCTCATGTTGCCTGGGATACCACAGACTCTAACAATCCCCAGCCTCAGCTTCCCAGGTAGCTGAGATTACAGGCATGCACCACCATGCCCAGCTATACTGATACATTTAAAGGAATCTATTAAATTAAAATCTATTAAAGTAAAATTTTATTTGGTAATAGCTTCCTTTGAAGTAGTACTACAGATGCTTTACACTCCTTTCAAACTCTTTTCAGAATTGAGCACAATATTTTCTAAGTTCATTTTATCGTCAAAATATGTGGTTCTCATAAAATAGGAAAGTATTTTTAAGAAAGTGTACTTACTCTAATTTCTTACGATGCAAATGGAAGATTCTGGAAATGCCCAAGTGAAATATAATCATTGAGAGGACTAACCACTGACCCCTCAGGCAAAGTACCAGTGACTATTCATTCTCACTTCCTGTGACACATGCTCATTTGGTTATTATATTATATCTTATAAATGAAGCTTCATCTATATTTGTCTGCTACAATTATTTGCTATTGTTTTACAGAGATGACAATACCAACCGAGCTACCAAATGTCAGATCTTGGCTATTTTGATCAGAATTTACCTTAAGGTTTGTTTTTCAATATGTAATGCTTTTATTATCTTTTCAAAATCAGAGATCATTTGAGATATGAGTTCATACATTTATGAGGACTGAGTCAAGGGTCCACAGACATTGGGAATACCAATTAAGTGTAGTAGCTGTCTTTTGAACTGCAGTTCCACAGTTTTAGTTATTTTCAGTATGCTATAGGTTCTTATTCTCAAATATCATTTTCTTATAGGTGAGTGATAGTAGCTATTTGAGCATCTCTCTTTCTGAATATTCATGAAACAATTTTTACTTTCCCTAGGGTGAAAAAAAAAGGGTGGGTGGCATATGTTATTAAGAAAGAGAACTCATTGGAATTGAGGTGGCCTGATTCAGAAATGTTCTTCATTGAAAAAAGAATTAGTTCATTTTTTCAGTAACAAAAGGAAGGTGCCATTAAAGTTGAAGAAACATGGCACAGAAAAGACTAGGTCAGCGAGAGCTAGTCAGTTCTCATTTTTGAGAAGCAACTTAAATTTCTGGAAAAAAATATTTTCAAAACTTGGTCTTTGAATAATGCTTTAAATTCATGTATTGAGATGTGTGAACTTTAGCAAATTCAAATTCTCTAAGTCTTTCTTTCCTCATCTGAACAATGAAGATAATGGCATCAAACTTTTAGGGTTGTTTTCGAAGCTCTGACAGAACACCTGGCATACAGTTAGACTAGGTAAATATTAGTTCCCTTCCCAGCATGCTTTATTTAGTCCTTAGCCACTTGGTGAAGAAAATAGCTGAAAGCTATTGCAATAGTTTCCTTCTGGCCGAATTGTTGCTGTCAGTGAGGCAAAGCTATGTAAATCTCTGGTCATTAGCATCTATGTCTGGTTCTGTGCATCCATAGAGTATTTTAGAATTGCTTTAGCCACCTGCCTGATGTACCACATCTCTATATTCCTTCTGTTCACTTTCTTTTCTCCGCCTCCTTATCCTTAAAGCAGTATGAGCAATGGGAAGAACAAAGAACCTACATGTCTATCTTGTAAAGAAGTGTGTATTCTATCAATTTTATGATTCGAACCACCATTCCTTTTCCTCACGGGGCACAAGGGACAGAAATTCTGTTAGTTTATCATTGGGAATATTTGGAGGACAAAAACTGTCTAACGAATGAAGCAAAATCATAAACAAACAAAAAAGAGCAAGTCATTCTTCTGCACAGGGTAGTTAACATTTTGAAAACAATTTATTTGGCGACACTACTGCATATAATCATAAACCAAGTCAAACAAGATGAACATATGCATATTGTGGAGCTGAGTGGTGGAATGGCTTTTCCAGCAGCAACACACCTGTGTAACAACATAATTCCCAGGTAAATGACTCTTTTATTGCTAATTAGAATTGAGTTTGAGATTCGGTTTTTGAAGCTCCAGTCAAGAAGCCCAGCTATTTCCACATCATTGACTGAAAAATCGAATTGTGTCCCTTGAGCTGAAAAGGTCATTCTCTCATGGTCATTTGTTGATATTACACCTGCTAATAAAGGGCACGGCCACATACATTCTTGCCTTGATCCTTAGCAAAAAAAGACATTGAATGTCACAACTAGGTATAGTCACATGCAGTTCCTTTACTCTATTTTCATAAAAATAAATTTGTTGCTTCATGTTTTCACTGTAGAATTTTGAGAAAGTCTGGGGTTTTGTATAGCAGAATATAACAAAATTTGTTCCACTTTTACAACAAATAGTTCTTGGGTTTGAAGGTAGCTAATAATCTCTTATTTCATCTTTGGTTGAATGTCATCATGTTCTTTGATGATTCAAGTGAGAAGTTTCAGCATCAGTGAAAAAATAAGAACAATTAAGAGGCTTTTAAAACGATGAGTTTGAAATCAGTTGGCATTTAAATCTATTCCACATAGAACTTCTATCTTTATCAAAGAACTATTATAATAGAACAGAATCGGGTACAAGATGAATTAACTCTTGCTTTAAATAATTTCCTCACAGTATAAAAATTATATTTCAATGTTAGAGGGAAATTTTGAGGGGGTGGGAATTAAACTTTTTCAAGTATAGATAAATTCTTCACTACAGATGACATGACTAAGGAAATCACTGAGACTACATTTGTCTCCATGAATTGCTTAGATCCAGGATGAGAATTCACATCTCCCATTTTTATATTGTAGTTGAACTTTCATGCACAAATTTAAAGGACACAGAAGAATAAAAATTTTCTCATGGTAAAATCTTGACAAATATTTCACCCAAATACTTGAATACTGTAAAAAGCAAAGCTAATCATGTCAATTAGGTAGTAACTTAGTACAGAAAAAAAAGTTTAAATTTAACTTTTTTCTAAAGAGAGAATATAATTTGCCCAAACTAGTAGAATTCACATGATTTGAGATTCTGATTTTTCTTCAAAAAATTCATAAATTTTATTTGCAAAATTATTATTTGTATAATTCATAATTATATTATTATATTATTATATTATTCTTTGCAAAATATTGTACTTGAAAATTGCTAATCAATGAGAGCCTAACTATAATATTTACAATTGTTACTGCATCATAGTTAATTGCCAATTATTTCCTTTAATATATATTATCCCATAGAAATACATTTTAAATACTTATTATTATAAGAATTGTGGCTGATAAATTCCAATTTCAATGTACAGTTTCTTAAAATTGATTTTTTTAATTTTCTAGAATTTTTACATATATATTTCTATTGATTACATATTTTTATATCATCGTATACCCCAAAGTCCTCCCACCACTATGTAATCCTGATATCTTATGCTCATCCTCTCCTGATAAAAATTGAATTTTAATAGTACAATAATACAAGGAAAATGTACTAAACGTACTAAAATAATCCTGTGTGAAGACTGTCCTCTTGTGGCCAATGTTGGTATTACAGCTATCATAATTTTCAGATCTAGATTCCTGAAAGGGACTTGAAACGCGTAGACCTAGGAGCAAAAATCACCTTAACAATATTCTTATAAATCTTACTAATTACTCAGATGCCTTTGTGTTGAAGATATTGAATCTGAGTCCTTGGTACTGAGTAACACTGGTTAACAACTATATCTGTAGTGTAGCCTTCAAAAAGAAACACAGTAAGACAGACCATTTCACATCATCTTCATTAACATATTATATTGCTAATTAACTCAATGTTAAGTCCATAAAATAATTTTTCAACAATCAAATTGTTTATTTGCTTCATAATATTTACTGCTTTTAATGTCAATATTCTTATTCATCAATTTCCATGTGAACCCCAATCACATTCTGTGAGGGAAAAATTATATATACCCTGTTAGAGTTCTAGTTTGTAGTCATAGAATATTCTAGTTAAGTATTTTCAAATGGGCAACTGAATGACTCATTTCTCCTATTAGTATATCAATCAGTCCCATCATCTGATCTGGTCAATTCTACTTCAAATATCATTTAAAGAAAAATAAGTCCTCATTAGTTTAGTTACAGTCATAAATGTTCTATCATTTCACCTGTGTGTCACTTGTTAAGGATTCAGTGGTTAACTGACAAGTAATTGCTGATTGACTGACAATAAAGGGTGTGTGTTTGTAGGTGTGTGTGCATGCATACAAGTGTATGTTTATAATTCTCTGTATATAAAAAGTATGTATATGTATATAATGTAAACTATTTGCATCACAATTGTTTCTTCTGTTTTTTTTTTTTTTTTTTTTTTCAATTTGGTGGAAGATCTGCTTGATATTTCTGTCAATTCTATATCCTTTTACAGGCTACCATGAGGAGTTAGGCACTCCTTTAACAATTCCATGGGTGAATATTAAGTTAGAAAATATATCATTTGTTCTGTTTTGCTTATATTCTACCAATGAGTATTTCTTATAATGAAAGATTCTTAAAACTAGGAGACCTTAAAACTTTGGTGTATTGTAACCAATCCTTATTGCCATTGCAGAGTAACCAATCTTCATCACCAATTGTAAGCATCAGGTATCAGACATACCATCTGCGTAGACACATCAGGCCACTCCCCCAGTCCCTCATGAACGTTCACACTCTTTCTCTGGGCTCTCTCTCTCTCTGGCATTCTCTTGTGCTCTTTTACTTCCATTCTCTTTTTGCTCATTCTCTAACTCTACACCTCTTTATCCTTTCTCTCCTAGATCTAGGTGTGCACACTTGCACACTCACATAATAACTGGGTCTCACAACCATTGGGAAGACACAATACCCCAGTTACTGGATATACAGAAAGAAAAAACCTGATTAACTCATTTACCCTACACTTGGATAGGAAATAAGTGACATATATTCCAGAGAAGTAAGAAGTCAGAGGATGGTTGAAGACAAGTATACAATACATACAATAATTATAGCTCCAATCTCTGGGGTCACTTTCGGGACATTTAATTAAAGCACACTGTGAAGCTTCTAGGCTAAGTGAACTTTGGTTGCACAAAGACTTTACATCACACAGAACGTAAAGTAACTTGTTATATAATTGATGACAGTTCTTCAGACTGAAATTTCTGTGAATGCACTGCTCCTGGTATTGTGATATTATATGCTATGGAAACAAAATGTAATTGAAAGATTGCTATCAGTATTCTTACCATCACCAAAGTATTTTTTAAATGGTATTTCTATAGAAAGGTAATGGTTATTCTATGTTAAAATAATTTTTGGATGAGATACAAAGTAATATAGTAGTATTTTTCCTCAAGGACCTTATAGGCATTTAGCAAGGCAACATAAACTTGTTGAATAATTGAATCACATATAACAATTGTATTGTTTTATTTTTATGGGCAAATAATTTGACAACTGATAATTTTTGTGCTCATAGTACAGATGCTTTGAGTTTATTTATAGTCACTATATAGTAGTGAAAGCAAGCAATCAAGGAAGGAGAATCGTACTCACTGCGGCAATTGCGGAATGGCCGTCGTGGAATGGGAATCATAGTTGGCCATTACTCCAACTATGGAAGCTGGCCATCAAGGATCATTCTCAGTCCAGGCAATCAGGGGAAAAGGCACCAGAGCTAGCAAAAAGCAGGTTTATTAGCCCTGGTACTGATTCAGTGAATTCCTATCCAAGGTTGAGTACTCCAAATAGGAAGTTAAGGGTATACATAGTGTGTATAGTTCAGGTAGGCTATCATTGGTGGTAGTATAAGGCCTGACAGGGCAAAGACAGAATGAGAAAGATTCAAGGAGAAACAAGGCTGCATACCAGAAAGCTAAACCAGTAAGTCACTGTTGTTTTTCAAGATGGCTGTTTATTTAGACTCTTAGGCTATATTTCTTAAGTTACTAGGCTTCAGCATACTTTTATGATTAGCTTTTAGCTGATCATCATACTTCAGTACTGAACACAGTAAGAAAAAAGTATCACAAGATCATGCTTGCTAATCTTTATACCAATACTACCCAGTTGTTACATTACTCTCAGAAAATTTATTTTTCCATTCCCAAGCATGATTATTTTGCATCTTTCATTATTATTTCATTATTATCTGAATCTCCACAATATTCCCAGTTTAGTCTCAGTAGACAAACTTGTCACATCACTCCTAGAAAAATAAATACTATACCACAAAAAGCTAATTCACTTTTCAACACCAGTATTACCAACTTAAGTTTGCAATGTCTTGCTTCCTGTGATAACGAAATGTTCCTATTTATTTCTATGTGAAGCCTGAATCCCAAATATTGTTGTAAACTGAAAAACTTCACTTCTTTACTTCACTCTTTAACATAGCATTTATTGCTTCCACTCTACAGTTAATGAACATATTTTGGTATCAACCATCCCAAAAAGAAATACAGATGAACAAGCTAGATTTTTGTCTCTCACTCAGCTCTAGTTCAGATTATCTTTGCTTGTTCATGGAAAACATATGAACAAAATTGTCTACAATAGTTCTTTCTGCTGTCTCATTGTAATTAACTTCTCAGCACATGCTATTGAACAATTTAGTCAAGATCACCATTGGATTGTATCTTGCCAGAGTTAATGATTTCTTAGATTGTAGTACAGTTGACTAATCATCAGTTACTATTTACCACCTCTTATTCTTGAAACTCAAATTTCTCTAGATTTCGTTGAAACTATACTAAGATTATTTTTCTTCCTCTCCACTCACTTTTCTTTGTCCTTGTCCTTCATTTTTTTCTGCCCTTATTGCCGCCTAAATTTAGGCATTTTAGTGATTGGTTCTGAAACACCTTGCTGGTTTTTACTTTTTTTTCTTTGGTATTCTTTTTTGTCATCTTATACTTAAATATCATGTCTATGCCCATAAATACTAACTAAAACAATTAGTCATATGCCACCTGCCAATATATCTTAAATAGCTCTTAAACACGCAATTGGAGGTGACTAATAGAAGGTTATAACTCAAAGAAGAGCACATTAGTCATCTTCATAGGTGCAAGGTGGTAAGTATCTTTTGTGGTTTTGGTTTGCATTTCTCTGATAAGGAATGATAAGCATTTTTTCATGTTTCTTTTGATCATCCATAGGTTTTCTTTAGAGAAATATCAATTTAATTGTGTCCATTATTAGATTGGGTCATTTGCTTTTTTTTTTTTTTTTTTTTGCTTAATTATGTATTGATGACAAATTGAGGGCATATATAAAGTTTGTAAAATACATTAATGTGGCAACATTATACAAAATCACAACTGTGCAGGTTAATATATATAACATGCTTCATGTAAATACAAATTTTCAGCACTCCATAAAAATTTTTCAATTCAAACCACTCTTCCTCCTCCTGTTCCTCCTCCTCGTCCTCCTCCTCGTGCTCCTTTTCCTCCTCCTCCTCGTCCTCCTTCTCCTCCTCCTCGTCCTCCTTCTCCTCCTCATTTATCCTTTATGCAAATTAATTAATACTTTTTTTTTTTTTTTTTTTTTTTTTTTTTTTTTTTTTTTTTTTTTTTTTTTTTTTTTTTTTTTTTTTTTTTTTTTTTTTTTTTTTTTTTTTTTTTTTTTTTTTTTTTTTTTTTGAGACCAGGTCTTGCTATCTTTTGCCTTTGGAACCGCAGGCTCACGTTGCCTGGGGTACCACAGACTCAAGCAATTCCCAGTGTCAGCTTCCCAAGTACCTCGGATTACAGGCACATGCTACCATGCCCAAGTATATATTTTTTGGAACTAAGTCTCACTATGTGCCCCTGGCGGGACTAGAACCGCAATCCCCAGATCCAGCCACAGCTTCCTAAGCAGCTTCTTACAGGCATGCACCACCATGCTCAGCCCTAATTAATACATTTTTAATTAAGGTAATATTTTAACACATAGTGCAAGTGTGTTTGGATCATATTTGCTTTCTTTTTTTTTTGAAGTCAATTTTGAATATGAATACCTTGTCAGAAGTATAGCATGCAAAATTTTCTCTATACAATAGGGTATATTTTGTTTTACTGATAGCTTTCTTTCACTGTGCAGGAAATGTTTTAGCTTAATATGATCCAAAATGTTTATATCCTTTTTCATAGTTCTTACTGTTGGGAACAAGTTCACAGAGATATTACTAAAGGCAAAGTCAAGGATTTTTTTTTGCCTGTTTTCTTCTATTTGGTTTTCACATATTAAGTCCAATTGTAAAGGTTTAATATTTTTTCTATCTGTTCTTCCTGTTTCTGTTTCACATTTTTTTTTAATTCAGCAAAACATTGTTTTAACTGTTAACTTAAACTCTCATTTAGACATATTCAGCAGTTCTTTCTGTTTGATTGACACTACTCTCAGGATTTTTTGTTTATTTTTACATTTCAGCATTTTGATATGTTTGATATGTTCTTCTTTTTGTTCACTTTTAGTTTTAGAGATCAGATGCTGTAATATGCAATAATATACTATTATATCTAATACTTTCAGGATGCTGTCTTTATATCTGCTCGGGTGACCAGTAAACTATTACTAATAAGGGTTAGTAAGCAGAACAGAATTGGAGCTGTAGGACACTGGGAGGTTACAACCAATGAGTGGCAACAGTGCAAGCTTCCTTCTGTCTTCTCATTATCAGAATTTTGTGTCAAGTATCCTCAGTCCTCCCTCTGAGTCTAACTCCTTGACTTAAATCCCTCATATTGTTTCATGTTAACCTCAGCTTTTATGTTTGGGCATTAGATACAAGGCAGAGTGTGAAATGTAGTTGAGACAGGTCCTAAGCCAGAATTTGATCTCTTTGTGCTTCCAGTACTAAATCTTACTTTGTTGTACTTGCTCCAGTTGCCAAGACCTCGATTCCAGTTACTGGAATTGATCAGTTGCTGTCTCAAGTACTTAATTAAAATAAAATATGAAGATAAAATTTCTGGGAACTAAAAGAAAGCTTTTTCTGGTACATGAATTTAAGCACAAATGATTTGTACATACTTGTCTTCCTTCTTCCCTTCTTTGAATTTTTACTTTCTTCTTTTCTTATAAATTTATATATGGTTATTATTTTATATGCATATTGATATATGTATACATTTCATGTGTGTATATAAGTAAATAATCAATATTTTTAAACAAATGCTTTTGGATTAAAATTTATTGCAATAATTTAGAAGATAAATATAATAGTAAAGAGCTACCTGTCTTTCTGGAATCATTCACATCTTTTTTTCTATGCTGAGTGAAAGGATGACCTGCTGCAACTTGTCACACATCAATTTCCTGAGATGAGACTTATTAGAATAAGAACATGATGAATTTCCCTATTCCTGTACAGCCAATCATCTGTTCATTGTCTGAGAGCATACATGATGACTAAAGATATCAGTTGTTTCTCTTCAGGTTTTTCCAGTAGCCGTGTACTTTAATCCAGCTGCTACTTTGCATTTGAAAACTAAATCAGCTTCAACGTTTCAGTCTTTTTGATCTTGCTTGTATGATAATGAGATTTTGGCTACAGAAACCTCCATTCAGAGAATTCAAACAGATTTTAGTACCTGTTCGCATGTGTGAAAAAAAAGTGCTCTGTCTAAATTCTTCCTTCCTAGAGTCTTATGTGCTTCTCACTGCATATAACCAGTTCACTTTTGAGTCACCTGAATCCTGTTGCTGAAACCCTTCTCAGTAATTCCAGGACTTACTATGAAGTTCAAAGTTCTACAAAAAGTACAGAGATCATAAAATTATGCATTCTTAACACTCATTCAGGGCCCAGCACAAGAAGACAGAACAGTTATCAAACTTCGCACTGGATAGAGAAAAATTTATATTCATGCAAGTCAGAGAAGAAAGGCCAAGATAATGTGTGCACATAATTCCCATAATTATTTCAATCTAGTAGTAACACCATCTTCCCTCTTGACTAAAAACTTTTCTGATCCGATACCAACAAATCTTAGAAACAATTAAACTAATTCCAATACATTTTATGAGTATAGGAACAAAATAAAACATGATTTAAAGAACTTTAAAATCTAGCATCTGACAGTTTAAAATCTGCAAAGTTCAGTATATATATATATATATATATATATGTGTGTGTATATATATATACACATACATATACATATACATATAAATGCAATGAAACAAGTAGTGGGAAATGTGCTCTTTCTTTATATTCAAATGTGGTCTATAGAAAAATATCATTCCATGAGAATCAATACAGAAGTGGCAATTTATGGTAAAAATAGAAATCAGATACATTTTATGCATAACAGCTTTAAGATGCTAGAAGATTCATGTAATTTATGAAGAGAAAATTAGAAGATTAAAAAAACAGAAATATAATCTCTATAGATTAGAGCTCAAATATTCAAAATTACAAATCTACTGAGATAATAAAGAGAAACATAAACCACAGGGGAAAATATTAGAAAATTAAAGATATAAAAACCGTCACCCAATTTCCTCCAATAGTAACATCTTGCAAATTTCTCATGCTGTCAAAACTATGATACTGATATTGATACAGTCAAATTTTATTAATACAAATATCCCTCACATGAGAAAATATTTAGACTATATGTTTGGCAAAATTTAACAATGAGAAATACATCAATTTTAAAAAGGACAAAGACAGGAAAAAACAATTCATCAAAGAGGATTTGAGGACTGGAAACAAACACATAGAAATATGCCCATTATTATCAATCACTATAGAACCACACCCACAGTATATACTTACCACCACATGTGACATATCTATCAGCTTAGTTTACATTGAATCATTTTTATGGAAATATAGATATATGTTTTGTCATGCCTGGGATATCATTTAGTTTTTTTTATATTTTACTTGAGTTTTTCTTATACCACTTTTACAGATAAAAGATGATTCCACCTTGTTGTTTCCAGGTAGAGATAAATTTGTAGAGCTTCTGGGTTTCCATTGATAGCTGAAAGGATTGGCTACATCTTCTTATTCTTGAAAAGGGATGAGATTATCAGTTCTCTGTATATTCTGCACTGACACTGTAGCAGAAATAACCATGTGAGAAAATCTCATATGCAATGATGTCAAATATGTGTATGTATGTACAATCAATAAAAAATAGATAAATGAATGGGATAAAAAGGAGGAGGAGGAGGAGGAGGAGGAGGAGGAGGAGGAGGAAGAGGCAGGTGGGGAAGGGAAAAGGAGGGAAGGGCCCAGTAAGTTTCAATTATATTTGAGTGAAGTGATATGCAGTCCCAGTAGAAAAAAGCAAAAACAAAATCAACATAAAAATGCCCAAAATGGAAACACTCAAACTGAAAATAAGTACAATACGTGAAATAAAAATTTGACAATAGGTTTTGATAATAGAGGTTTCCAGGGGGGAAAAAATCCATGAAATTGAAAAAGATCAATACAAATTCTCCAAAACAGAAAAAAAGATAAAAGCAAAAAGTACTAACAGATTCAGTGACCACTGTCACAACATTAAAATGTCTAAATATTTGTTACTGTCACCCCTTAGAGAAGAGCAGAAAATGCAATTGAGGAAATATTAGGTAAAATTTTTATTAATTTGGTGAAAAAAAATATAAATAAACAAATCAGTGGATCCAAAATAAGATATAGATATAAAAAAATCACACTTAAGAATATCATAGACAAATTACTGTAAACAAAATAAAAGAAAAATCCTGAAAGAAATCAGGATAATATGGTATATTACACAGAAAAAACATGGAAATTCCCAAAAAACTTCATGGATGCCTGAAAAGACCAAGAAATAAACTTTCAAATTTTAAAACAAAATAATCTATCAATTCAAAAATATAGTTTGCAAAAATATTCCTCAAGAATATAAGTGAAATAAAATATTCTTGAAAAAGTAAGCTAAGAAAATTTTGCCATGAAAATGCAATATAATAAATGTTAGATGTCAGGAACTGCCAGTAACGTGTCAGGACTCATGCTGTGAATGGAGAAAACTTCATCTCATATCTTATCTGTCTTCAGAACACTGAAGACAGAATGGCATGATTGACCTCCGGTGGGCAGCAGAGTCCCCTGTTCCTTCAATATTAACTCTTAGAGACATTCCTGAAGAGATAACAAGTTAATAAGTGAATCCTCTGCTCTCAGGTATCCCACAGTAACTAATGCTTTGCCTAATCTAATTTGCCTAAACCACTTCTTCCCCTTGTTTGACTACCTATAAACCATTGATTTCACTCTTTAAATAGGCTAGTAGGTGTAATAAATGTGGCTGGATGATGCATACTTTCATTCAGGCCCAGCCTCTTTGTCTGAGTCAATCTCTCATTGTCCTTTCTCCGGTCCCGGCTCTTCACAGTTAGAGAAAATATTTTAGGCTGAATGGAAATAATAAAGAGAGCTACCACAAGGAATATATTCGATCAGAAATGCTAACACCTGGATAAATGTATAAGACTACAGTGGAACGTGAAAGCAGGTAGAGAGATGGCCCCTTCAGGTAAGAGAAATACCTCCTCTCTCTCTAGCCCCCTCTGGCACACTAGAGGGTGGTCGATAGCACGTTTCTCACCTGTAACTCAGCTTCCTAACCTCTATGGAATGTCCCAAGAGACTTATGACCTATTAGTGATGACTGTTACCCTCAAAGGTAAATTCTCCTGTTATCCTGCATCCCCGCATCCTGACCGCTGCATGTCACATACGCTTTGCTACTTCCTCTTTACATCATTGTAACATTTCCTGGCTGGGGTATATAAGTGGCATCTTGACTTCATTAAAGTTGGACTTGGACATGTTTCCCAGGATCCCCGTTCTGTGGGCTAGCCTCACAGATCACTATCCATCCCTTCCATCTCAATTTCTTCTTCATTCCACATTGACTCCTAACAGACTACTTTATCATTGTCTTTAAAGTACATATCATATTTTACAGTGATTTTTTTTTCTAACGGCTATCACATACTTCCTCAGCTACCTGGGAAGCTGAGGCTGGGAATCGCTTTAGTCCGTGGTACCCCAGGCAACGTGAGCCTGCACTTCCTTGGGCAAGAACATGCAAGACATAGTCTCAAAAAAAATTAAAAATTAAAAAAAGTAAGCAAGTAAACCCTGGTTACCTCACCACATGTCCAAACTGTCCCTCAAAATAGTGTTCCCGCTTATCTTTTGTCATGTTTCAACTTCCTCCAAACACATGGTCCAAGAGATGTACTTCCACTTCTGTGATTTTATTGAAAAGGTGGTAAAAAGGTTCTACACACAACAATCTTTCTACCTTTTATATAAGACTGCAAATGTTAAACATAAGTAGGATATTATGAGG
>PVHY01026213.1:0-17541 GCA_004024945.1 Uropsilus gracilis
GGGGAGGGGGGAGGGGGGGAGCGGCGCATGTAGAGTTTCATCGGACCAGGGGTCCTGGAAGCGCTGCCACTATCTGCGGGGCCTCGTCCCCCACGTGTCCTGAATGACCAGGCACCCATATCTGACCCTTCCGGACCAGCTCTGCTCTGCGTGTTTAAGTGTGTGCAGCAGGATTCCAGTGCCCCTTTGGGCCGCTCTGCTCTTCCAGGCACCCAGCCTAGCTCCTTTGGCCTGGGCTCACCTCACAGCCACACCCTTGTGATGATGGGTAGCCCTCCTGCTTCTGGGAATGGCATCCTCCCTATCCTTGGCTCTCTGGATATGAGGCCTGGGCGGTTTCATGAGTGTTCTGACAAAGAGCAGACTTGAACCTCTTTAAAAAAAAAAAAAATTAATTGTATGATTTGCATGACTCTGTAGGGCTTTCTGGGTCAAGTGAGGTGGGAGCCATTTTCAGGGATTACTAAAGGCCGCTTTGGGAAGGAGTGTGGTGTGGTGACTGGGAGAATTCTTAAGAACTCTGAAATCTCCCAGTTTCACTGTCTGCCTGGGGGGAGGCAGCCCTCCCACCCCCCACCTCCCCACCCCCTGCTGCGGGCTGTGTGGGGGCTCAGAGCCTTCTCCTGGTGCTGCCTCAGTCCCCTGTCCCCCAATCTCAGAGCCTGGGGCACAGCGAGTTGGTGCCAGTTGCACCATGGGCCAGAGGGGCAACTTTAAAACACTCAGCAGTCAAATCCCTCTTTAAAAGTGCAGCTCGGTGTAGCTGGCTGAATCTTGGAATAAGGTCAGTTTCCTGCTTAGTAAGGGATTTTGGAGCTTGGCTTGCAAGCATTCTTAGAAGCAGTCCTTGTTTTTTACTCCTGGATAACTTTAGTGAAATAAGATGCAGTGTAATTAAATATGCCCTTTCCTGCTTCCATGATAACACCTTGGTATAAAAGCTAAGCTCACCTTCTAAACGCGTATGTTTCATTCTCACCCTGGTGACCTGAAGCATTTTAATCGAAAGTCTTTCTAGTTCCAGGTCTCAACAGTAAAGTTTGCAGGACATGCTCTGTAAGGTGGCTTGACCTACGATTTACATCCACACTTCAGGACGTTCAGAATGGGCTCTTCCCCCTGGAGGGAACAGCAGCCCGGGTTACTTGGGGTTGGCACTGAGGAGTCAGGACTCGTGGCTGGGAATGGTGGCACAGGCTCTCACCCAAGCAGTGAAGTTCCTCCAGTCCCTGGCAGCGTCGACTATTTAAAATGCATTAATGATGAGATTTTGCTGGTTTTTAAAACTGCTTTTCATTTCAGTTTGACGAGAGAATTAATTTGCAGGGGACTTGTGGTTTTAAAAGGGTATAGACGATGATTCAGAAAGACGGCAGAACCAGACTCTCTGCTCTCCAAATTGGCTCTGCTTTGCAGCTGCTCTGGGAGTAATATCTCTGGTCTCGTGGCCTCCTGCCATGCGACTCTGTCATTTCTATTGATTTCTTATCCCAAGTCTGGCTTTTAATAAAAAATAGGGTTTACTGTGGGCCTGGCATAAAGTGTATTGATGGTACTGAGCTGAGGGAAGTGGACACCCAGAAGGTGAAATCTTACCTGTGTGACTTCAGGTGTGCACCATATCCGGGTGAGATAAAATCTTTTATTTGCACAGAACATCTCTAAGTTGGAAAGCAGTGGATTTGGAATGGACTAACTTTAAATGTCTTCAATCATTGAGGGGGAGGAAAGTCCCTTCACTGTGTGTGCTGTAATATTTGGAGATAATTGTAGCTGTTGAACAAGTCATTTCAAAACATACAGGTTCCTAGCTGGTGTGTTTGAAGTAATGATGCTTCCTGTGATGTTCTTTGAAGTTCCGTTGTTTTTTCACTCACCCAAGGGGATTGATAAACAGTGTCACATCTAGGTATGATCTGTCCGTCAGTTCTGTTCTACTGCATTGTGAAGGCAGAGTATCTACACCTATGGGCTGGTGATCCTTACACTTGTAATAAAAACGAGACCTTTTACATGTCTTGATCTTCTAAACAAGGTGAGTTGTGGTGAGTTGCATGTGCACACATCGGGGAAATGCGTGTGGTTATCAGTCTTGTGCTTCTTCGTGCTTTTTCTGTCTGGGGCACAGGAGCATGCACTTGCCAGGTAGCAGAGGTGTTCCAGGAAGAAGAGCTGACTCTTTTCCCACAAAGCCTGGGACTTCACACTGGGGTATGGCCTGCAGAGCTTTCCCCCAGCCTCCTCTTGCCTGCCTCCCTGAGCTTATTCCAGACCCCATAAACTCCTCCCAAATTGCAAACCGTTTCCTATCTCCTATCTTTGCATATGCCATTCTCTCTGATCAGCCTCCCCTTTCTTTTCATTTTCTGTCAGGATCTAGCTCAGAAGTCACAACCCACAAGGAAAAGTTCATGACGATCCCATCTCCTCTTGTTTTCCCAAGGATTTTGTTCCATCAGGAATATGTTCCCTTTCTTTTGAATCATTCAGTGTTCCTTCTGTACCAGAGAATTCCCTTCAGCATAGAATTCTGCTCTAATCGCTCCCATCTGAACATTCTTCATCCCTCTAACTGCCACTTTATTTCCCTGGCTCCTTTTTCACAGAATTATCTTCACTTACTGTCCCCATCCTTCATTTCCTTTTCATCAGCTCATTCCAGAAGGAGCTTGTCAAGGTCACCAGAGAACTCTCCTGGCAAGTCTCACACTTACCTCACTGACAACTTCCAGGCAATAAAGGAACACACGGCAAGTGAGAACAAAAAGAAGTTATATAGCTATGAATCCACACAATGTGTGAAAACAAAAAAAAAGTTATATAGCTATGAATCCAGCTATATAAGCAATATGTTAAATGTGAACGGAACAAATAATCCAGTCCAAGGCAGAGATGGTCATACTAGGTTTATAAACAAAAGGTCTAACAAGTATTGTCTACACCTTTGACTCAAAGACGCACATAAGTTGAAAGGAAAGGATACATCATGCAAAGAGCAACCACATAAAGCTGGAGAGACAGATACGCAACTATTGAGCTTACGTCATTTTTCTGACCTCACCTCTCAGAATCATAGTTGACTGTTCTCTTCTTATGTAAAGGTCTTACTCTTGGCTTTAATACTGAAATAGGATGAAAAAGAAAAAGACTTTCTGACTTTAACTTGAACACAGAGGCCTGCTTCTCTCTCCGAAGCAGGCTCCAAGCAGTTTACATTAGCAACTGCCTTTACCTTTAACTGGACACACCTAGGCCTGCTTCTCTCCCTAGGAAGCAGGCTATAGACTGTTCATTAGCATTTTCACTGTTCACCTTTACCATTGATATGCAAAAGCCAGCTACCAGCTTCTCTCTGCTTTCTTTCCCTCTTTCAGACCTAAAAAGAAAAACTTAGAAACACAGTTTAAACTTTAGACTAGTTTGCCTCAATTTACCCTCTTACCTTTGAATTTCAGGGCGCTGGCATTTTGTTATTCCTTCTTTCTGGAAGGCAGAATGGAAGGAGCAGTAGCAGAAAGTTGAGTTAGAGTGTCTGAGGGACCTCTCAGAGACTTGTGTGAGTGCAGTGCAGAAAGCAAGTGGGGCATGCCAGCCTGAGGTGGGGCCTTGGGGCCCATGGAAAAGAGCTGGGAGATTTCTCTGGCCGAGGATGGCAGGGCAGGGCATGAGCCTCCAAAGTTGCTGGGACCATGGCGTTGAGTCTGGGGCTTATGGTTTAAAGCAGTAGATGCCAAGTTGGTTAAGGCCTGGAAGAAAATACTAGAACTCAGTGCTTTTTAGCATACATAGACTGACTAGCTGGTACTTAGTGTATAAGCAAACTCCAGTGATAAGAGTCTGTGATCAGTGAATGAAGAGTTCTTTGTTAATAAGGTGCTTTAGAATGGTTGTGAAAACCTCCCTAGGAAGGAAACTCCTAAGCAGATGGTTTCCCCGGTGAAGTCTACCAAACACAGAAGACCACACCAGCACCCCTTAGTCCGCTGAAATGACTCCTCTTTCATTTCTGCGTTTACTTATTTGAACTTTCTCTGTTTCTTGGTTAAATTTAGCTAAAATTTTCTCCACTTTGTTTATCTTTTCAAAGAAGCAACTCTCGGTTTCATGGATCTTTTGTATTGTCCTTTTAGTCTCTATTTCATTTATGTCTGCTCTGGTCTCTTTCTTTTTTCTAACATTGGGCTTAGTTTATTCTTTTCCTGGTTCCTTGAGGTGTCAAGTTAGAGTGAACTTTTGTGTTTGAGGTAGGCATTTATCACTGTGCACGTCTCAGACTTGCTGCGGCTGCACCCATAGTCTTCATGCATCTTGTGTGTCTATTTTCATTTATTTTTTCAAGTTCTCTTGATTCCTTCTGACGTCTTCTTTGACCCCCTAGCTCTTAAGCAGCATGACTTCTCATTTCCATGTATTTGTGAATCTTCCAATTTTCTCCTTTGATTTAATCTCATGCTATTATAGGTAAACACATGCTTGATACAATTTTGATCTGCTCAAATTCACTTAGACTTGCTTTGTGACCTACTCCATGCTCTGTCCCAGAAAGAGACAGAAAGAAAGTATTCTGCTGGTTTAGTGTGGAATTTCTTCTATGCATCCGATGAGTTCATCTGGCCCAGCCAGGGTGCTGTTCTGGCCAGAGTTTTGTTTTCATATTGATTTTCTGTGTGGATGGCCCATCAGTTGATGAAAGGCGGGTGTAAAGTGCTCTATTATTAGTACACTCTGCTGCCCATCTCTCCCTTTAGATCTGTACTGTTTGCATTATATGGGTGGGTACATCTCTCTTGCATTATATTTACAAATATAATATCCTCTTTTTGAATCTATCCCTTTATCAATGAGATTGCCAGACCAGACCATCAAAGGAATTACTGTTCTGACCGCTGGCATTAGTTTAGCCTGGGGCTTTAGAGGGTAAGACAGGTCCATTCCCTTAAAAAGTTCACTTTCTCCTTGAGGAGATAAGCTTAACCCACATAAAGCAATTAGAGTACTGAATTCACTATAATTAAATGTAAAATTATTGGGTAGAGGCTTTAAATACTGGATGAGTTTGGGGAAGAGACAGTATTCAGAGCTGGACTCCTGTAGACTCATGAATGGCTTGGAACTTAAAAGAATGTTTTGTAGAAAACTGAGTTTCCCCTTTATATGATTCATCATTTTGTTTCTTTTTCTGTTCTAATTGGTCCCCTTCTAGTCACGCTAGTTTCATATGCAAATCATCAGATTGAAGAAAGTCCCCATGAAGAAAATAGAAAGGAAGTAATAAAAATGATTGCATAATAAATTGTCAGGGAAGGAATTTTCCTTAAAATTTAATTTTAAAATAATTGTGGAAATATTAAAATTTCCAGCTAAAGCTACTGTTCTTTCACTGTGGTAGCCACTTTGCTCGACCTTGCATTTCTATGGAAGCTTTTCTTTCTAACTCCCAGCTACCCCTGCATGGCCACGTTTTCCCCCTCCATCCTATACAATGCCCGATTTAAGGAGAAAAACATGAAAAAAATAATTTCCTCCTTGTAATAGTGAAGAACAAGCACAGAGCAGGGAGAAAAATTATAATTGAGAAGTTACTCCTAGAACTGGTATTTACAGTTAAGGATTCACATTATGTCATTTGACTTGCATATCTTTTCAAATGCAGAATGATTTACCAGTTATTAACAATTACAGTTTTGTAACCACATCCTGATAGGACTTCATTTGCAGTGGAGGCAGTCAGCACACTTTACGATGTGCTAAATAAGGAATTACCATACACGTAATTGAGAAACACTGACAGTTTTCCCACCAAAGTGGGCCACTTAAGTGCCATTATTATAGATCATAAATTAAAATTCATTAGCATCAATATTTTTGCTGGAATGTAAAATATCTCTTGTGCAGTTTACAGGAGCTCAGCGCTCACCATTAACTTTCATTATTGGAGAAAGCCAATGAATTTTATCGCGTTTACATTGGACACAGATGTACATTATGGTTTGGTAAATTTGCTACAAATATATATTTCAGTAGTTGTGCAAGTGTTTCACCAAAGAGAGTTATCGTCCTTCATTATATACCTTGGATTTTGTCAGTAAAGACCTCGTTTTAAAAGCAGGTGTAATGCTGAGTGAATTGGGAGTTTTACCCTGACCTTGAAGCTTCATTTACAGGAAATGGGGATTTGTTTTCTTTATAAGTAGCTGTTTTGAACTCTTAAAGGAAATAACCCCGAGGATGAAATAGAATCACCTGAGTAATTTTTAATCAGCAATTCAAGTGAAAATCATTTCTTTTTCAAAGATAATATTCATGGAGTCATTGCTTCATTTGTGTTTTCTTTTTGTATGTGATTTCCTACAAATAAGTTAAATTGTAACTTTAACCAAATTGATGACATGTAAAATTAACAAAACTAAGACCCAGAGAGAGTGATGTTCATTCTGTTTCTTTTGGGTCAGGAATAACTTTCAACAAATCCCAAGTGATCAGAGCATTGAAATTCCACTTTTATGAATGTGGTTCTTTTCCTTTCCTTAGGTAAAGAAATCTTTTCAGTCCCAAATGTGTTTCTTGAACAGAATCTAATGTAAAGTGTACATAATCTCAGGCATCGTTTTGGCCATTTCCCAAGCACAAATTCATTTTAACAGCCCTGTGAAGTAGATAATGAGAACAGCATGCTAGGGTGGGAGGTGGGGGGGGGGGTACATAGGTCATCATTTTGATCTCTGTTTACAGGTAGGGAAAACTGCATAGGGAGCAAGCAAGGTTAACTCACGTCCTGTGAACCACAGTATTTCAGTGGGTGATTCCTAAACTGGAAAGTTTAAGAAATCCTGGATTATTTCGCTCTAACTTGGTATAAAGAAAACTGTTGTATCGCTCTAAGTCACGGCTCTTTCTATGATTGATTTTTGTTGTCTTTATTATCAAAATTCTATTACTCACATCCAGAAAGCATGTAGTTTCCTTTCCTGTCTGTCTGGCATTTCTCATTTGGGTTAATCTTAAAATTTCCTTTAGAATCTGGTAAAATAATTGTTCTTTGCCTTTAACATTTGTGGCTCCTGTTCTCTCTTAGGAAAATCTTCTTTGCTTTCTACAGTTTGTGTTAGAAAGCCATGATTTTAAACTTTGTAGCGAGAGAGGTGAGTTGGCAGATTACTTTAAAAAACCCATCCAAAATCCACCTATGACCCCTGAAAAAGCTAGTTGAGGGATACTTTTGTTGTTGGGAGAACATGGGAAATTAGGGGCTGTAGTTCTTTAGAAAACTTTTACTATAAAATTTTTGTATAGTGCTGGCCACAGTCGCGCGCGGCTTTAATCCCAACCTAGGACAGGAGGCTGAGACTGGGAATTGCTTGAGTCTGTGTTTTTGAGACCCGCCTGTGGCAACATAGTGAGACCTAGTCTCAAAAAAATAGCTGGGCATGGTGGTGTGCCTGTAATCCCAGCTACCTGGGAGGGTGAGGCTGGGGATCCCTTGAGTCTGGGGTACCCTGGGCAACATAGCAAGACCTCCTAACTATACACACACACACACACACACACACTCTCTCTCTCTCTCTCTCTCTCTTTCTCTCTCTCAAATTAAATAATTGTATAGTACGTTTGCTTGCAAACTGGGTGGCATAAACAATCTGTGGTCACATAGAAGTTACACATATGAGGATTACCTGTAGTTCATCACTGTGAGTTCCTGTTTATCCCTTTCTTTTCACTCCGACTGCTTTAACATTTTTCTCTTTGTGCTTTTTCATAAAACACACCAAAACTGTGTTTTTCAGCAATTTGACTCTACCCTCTCTAGGGATATGTGTGTGTGTATGTGAGTGGTCTTTGAGTCTCTTGGATCTGATTTTGGAAAATCCTAAGCCGTTATTTCTTGAGAGCTTTTCTTCCGCCATATTCATTCTCATCCTATCTCTCTTTTCTGCAGGGACTGTTTTCATATATGTTAGTCAACAGCAATCAGAGTCACTCTTTTGATTTTCTTTTCATCTCCTTATGTTTCAGTTTGGATAATATCTTTTGACCGTTCTTCTCACTGATTCGCTCCTTCAGCAAACATGAGTAAGTCTGCTTAGAAACCTACTCAAGGGATTTATAATCTCTGATATTTGGGGCGGGGGGGTGGTTTAGATAGCAATACCATTGGATTATTCTTTATCATTTCTGTCTTTCTGCGGAAATACCCCATCTGATCATGAATATTGTCTAGTGGATTCTTTCACATAGGAATGATAGTTGTCATTTCTGTCTCTTCGTACCAACCCCCAGGTCGCTTCCGAGTCTGACTGTTGATTACTTTATCACTCGGCAGTGGATTTTTTCCTTAAACTGAGGAATCTCTAACTTTTATTGGATGTCAACATCATATTTCACAAAGATTGAGGTACAACCTATTTATGCTCAGAAGAGGCTCTGCCTCATCTTCTAGGCCATCAGCGTTAGAAAAACGCGTCCATCCAGTCAGTAATTGAGCAGAACCTGTGTTCCTCAGTGCCTTTGTCACCTTCCCCATGACACAAGCTTCTAGTTCCTCTGCTGGTGGCCTCCATGGCCCTGTAGCTGTGGGCGCTCGGGCCCTCCAGGGCTCACTGACTGTTCTGCTCTCTCTCCTCAGCTTCCATCTGTGGCTGCCTGTATCAGAGAGGTCTCTCTCCACCACCCTCTTCCACAGCGGACTGCTGCTCCCTTGATGCATGGCTTCTGGTGGAGTCAGGAAGCACCTTAGTCCTCGTGGCCTAGATCTTGTCTCACGTAGCCGGGGGCCTCAGCGTTCCCACCCCACCCCCAAGGCTGCCCACTTCCCCTTTTCTACCTCTGTCTTCCCGATTGCAGAGCTCAGCTTTTATTAGTGCAGGCTCCTGAGTTCAAGAGGCCCTTCTAGCCCTTGGGAAGTCGATGGTTGTTTGGCTGTAGCGGTAGATCTTGCTTCTTCCCTTCCCCCAGTGTCTCTAGGAGGAAGAGCATTTGTTGACCTGTCCCCAGTGACTGAAAGCTTTTGCTTTATGGGAGAGGATGGGCAGGGGAGCAGAGTTACTTGCTGCCCCCCTGTGGAGCCATCCTACTGAAATAGGGGACCCCTGCTCTGTGCCCAGCCTTTCTCAAGAGAATGCGTAGGGAGGACTTGCAGATAAATATAAACGTCCCCTCTGTCTGGGGGCCCCGACTACCGACTACTGCTGGACTCACCTGCACTGGGGCTGGAGGAATTCCTTATGATTTCAGATGATTTCTTTTCACCTGCTTCCATGCCGGCCACCGCTTCCTCCCACATGGTGCTGGAACGCGAAACAGCCTGTGTCTTGTCTCTTCTTGGAAGGGCTGGTCACTTTCTGGAATCCAGTTTCCTTGGTTACCTGTGGCCACAGTTCTCTGATGGGAAAAGCTATGATTCTGTACCTCATCTGACTTTTGCTTGTGTTAGAGGAGTGACGTTCTCTTCTGGCTTTTTGTGTTCCCAGTCACCAACTGGTCACCACTGACCTTCAGGTTTTTTGTTTGTTTTTTGAGACTAGGTCTCCTATTTTTGCCCGTGGAACCGTAGGCTCTCGTTGCCCGGGGTACCACAGACTCAAGCAATCCCCAGCCTCAGCTTCCCAGGTAGCTGGGATTACAGGTGCGCGCTACCACACCGAGCTTTTTCATAGGCTGAAGCTTGCAGGCATGAGCCACCGTGCCTACCTGGCCTTGACCTTCAGTTTTAAGCCACCTGTAGCCTCTCAAGCCCTTAGCAGATCTGTACCCTCATCAGCTCCCGCCAGACTTCACCTGGGTGAGCCTCTGGGCTGTGGTGGGGCCACCAGAGGCCACACAACTCTGTTCCCTGCAGAAAAACACAGCCGCAGGAGTGGCAGTGGCTTTTGACCCACTCAGTCTTTCTTCAAGTTCCTTGATGCTTTTTTCAGTCCATCTTACAAGATGATCTTCAGAGTGACCTTTTCCCCCTTGAGTTCCTCTCCCCCTTTTTACTTATCTTAGCGAGCTCAGCACAGTTTTAAAGATGTAAAAAGCCTTGCAAGATAACCCTGATGTGCCCGTGACTTACTCATCCTCAGAGTGACTGTCAGTGAACTGAAGCAAGGTCACTTGGCTCTGCACACCCAGTGGGCCTCGGGTTGTTGTGGGGTGCAGGGGGCGGGGTGTTGTTCTGTGTTTGTTAAGGTCAGAAGTTTCTCTAATCGAGTGTTTCTCAATTGTTTGGAGTCCTAGGGCTGCTTTGACCAGCATGCAGAGCCCACGCCCTTCTTAAGCGCTCTTCAGATATCAAATGAAATAACCTGACTGGGAATAAACCAGATGGATAAGCTGCGCCTGGGACTCATTCAACCTCCCCTGCCCCTGCCGGCTCCCCGCAGCCGCCCAGCCTCCCTGCTCAGGCCCCTTCCTTGGGTTAGTCCATGTATTGAATCTGGGTTATGGTTTCATCATTTTTTCATGATGTTTCTTGAAAGATAATCAAACAATATGAAAACAAATCGATTTGGAAATACGAGACACGGTGGGAGACAAGCGCCTACACTTTCTCTTCCAGTGGGCCATCGACTAGCCTGTGCCCTTGTCCGGGCTCAGTCCAGTTCTCCAGAACCACCTGGACCAGCTGGACCCTTTCCAGCGCTGGGTTACCATCAGAGAAAACGAGGCCGACCTCACTGTTACCCCATTTCAGGCTGAGAATCTATGAGCTGGTCTGAGCTCATTTATGAACCGAGCACTGCTCCAGTGTCCCAAAAGGTAGTTTCAGTGGCAAACTTCCATTAGATAAGGTAGACAGGCTTGTGAGAAATAGGGATGTTTTCCATGGGACTCAATCTGGCTATTTCCATTTTTAATGTTAAATGCAAATTCTGATAACCTTTTCACCCTTCCTAAATTTGCTGTGGTAGAGAGAAGTTTGCCCAGTCTCTTTTACGTTCAGGCCTTACTTACAAAATTACAGAATTATTCTGCTGTAAATAATGTCCTAACGAACCTTTAAGTTTCTTTCCAGCTCAGAACTCTGATTCTTACCTGGAATTCAGAAAATCAGGACTGATACGGAGTTCTTTTGGAAACAGGTTTCCTTCCAAACTGGATACTCGCTTTATATGCCTCCCCTGGGTGTTCATTAGGGCTGAGAGCAGAAATTAACAGTGGGCAGGTCTGTCTGTTCTGTTTCTACTCAGAAGCTTTAGGGGCCAGTATCACAGACAGCCCTGAGGTATCATTTAGTTCACGGTATTTTGAGGCATCTTCCTCTCAGGTGAAACCGTGCTATTTTTCACTCTGCTTTCAGTGATCAGTGCATATAAGTTAAATGCATCTAGTTTCCTTTTAGTTAAGAAAGCAAAATAGACATAGCATCTATAGTTTGATCACTTCTCACTGTTAAATTTAAGTTGCTGACCTGCTTAATTCATGTCAGCTCCTGGCCACCCCGGAGCTAAAACAAAAAGCAAAAAACAAAAATAAAAAAATAAAAACAATAACAACAACAACAAAAAAAAACCCAGCAAAACCTGAGAGATATGACTAGGAATGGTGTAGAGACTGTGGAGTCAGGCAAGTTGGCAGCCCGGGTTCCAGCTCTTAAAGCTTGCTTCTCCTTTGCTCCCTATATAAAGGACTGCTTCCACCCCCCACCCCCCACCCTCCCGCCTTCCTCCTGGCCCAGGGGACCAGCTTGCCTTGCATCCACCGAGTTCCTGCAGCCAGTGATGCTGATCCATCCAGTGACCAATACAAGCACCTCGTTCTCCCTTTTGGTCTCTGAGCATGAACCCTTTTTTTATTGTTGTTTTCTTGTCACCAGGAGGGAGAAACAGACCTCTTTATTCAGTCCTCCACTTGCTGTGGACAGGGTGGTTCTGGGCTAATGGCACGGTGGAAAGAAGGGGCAGGAATTATCTGGCAAGGGGAGTCCCTGCTGTCATGACAGCAGCCTGTGCGTGGGTGACTGTCCTGTGTGTGTGGCTGCCGGCAGTGATCAGGAAGCACGAGCGAGGCCTGGGCTGGCTTCTGAAAAGGGGAGCAGTGGTTTTTTCAGCTGCAAGTGTGGTGCTGAAGCTGCTGCCTGTGCCAAGATGAGGGGATGTGAGCAGGTAGATGAGTTATTAACCGACGTTGCAGTTCCACTTCTTCCCTCTTAATAACAAAGAAACCTATGAATTGGAGACTAATCATTTGTAATAAATTAGAAAGTGGTAGTGAAATATTAATCAGTGTCTCCATGGCAGAATAAAAGATGATGATGTTGTGAAAATGCTATATTTATGTTTTAATGGATAAGTGCCTTCATTTATCTTGGTGACTTCTTTCCAGGGGCATCTTTGAGATATAATTTATAAAGATTAGAAAAATTCCTCTCCTTAATTGGTAGGCTGTCTTTAGTAGCAGTGAATGTGTCTTTTTTAAAGGTAAAGACACCCTGCCTTTGGAAAAATAGGAAATTTATACAGTTGTTTCACACCCTTCTGCGTGGCTGATTGCAAATTTAATTTCCTGCCACTTCACTTGAATAGATAGACTGTAGTCTGTACTTTAGGGATTTGGAACAGCCATAATACAATATAGCTTATGGATAACAATTGCCACCAGTTCTTATTTCTTTTGCACTTCATTGTTCTGAGGATGTAATTTAAAGACATACCCTGCCTGTGGCCTTTGTGTTTTATCTTAGCATTCAGATCACAGAAGCCTCTGAGGTTCATTTTGAAACTTCGAGGGAAGTGATACCCGCATGATTTAAAGCTTAAGTTTAATTACCTTCTGCAAATTGCTTTGGGAAGTATAGGTAGTCAAAAAGAAAGAGTGGGGCCGGGCACGGCGGTGCGTGCCTGTAGGCAGCAGCCTAGGAAGCTGCAGCAGGGACCGGGGATCATGGTTCAAGTCCCACCTGGGGCAACATAGCGAGACCTAGTCCCCCAAAAATACCTGGGCGTGGTGGTGCACACCTGTAATCCCAGCTACCTGGGAAGCTGAGGCTGGGGATTGCTTGAGTCCATGGGGCAACGTGAGCCTGTGGCTCTGCGGGCAAAAATAGTGAGACCTAGTCTCAAAAAAAAAAAAAGTAAGAATGGTTTTAATTTCAGACAGAGAATAGCATAATCGCTTTTGGAAATAGAAAGATTTTATTCAAAATAGATTCTCACTAGAACAGGGAAGTCAGAATTACCTTTGTATGATACTGTGCACATAGGTTTTTATTGCCATGAAAGCTATACAACCCAACCACCACCTCTCGTCTTTATATATGAATATAATGGCTTCTTGAGAATGTGTCACATTTTCATACTTCTCCCCCACCCACGCACCCCAAAAGGCAACATCACGTTTTAGTCTAAAATTATAGAAGATATCATGAGGTCATTAAAGTTTGTTTTGGTTTTAGTTTACTGTTAATAAAGGCATCTCTGTACTGGGAAAGAAAGGACTTAAATCTACACCTTGATGGGGTGCCTGCTGTGTAAGGTGAGCAGCTGTTATGCGATGTAGGAAACAGGAGGAATGTGTTATTGATGCAGAAAACCACTTTAGAAGTAGACACGACCTGAAGTTTTGCAGCTGGTAGCACTGTACAGGGGTGTTCTGGAATGTGGGTATTAGGTGACATTGTTCTTCAGTGCTAGTCAACAATGCATGCACCCTTGTCTGTCATCTGGAGCCCCTACCCTGATGTCATACAACTGCAGCCATAAAATCTGTATCTAGCTGAAGTATTTTGAATCATGACTAGCCTAACTCAAGTATCTGAAGACCCATGAATTTCTGCTGGAATTCTTCTTTTTTTTCTTTTTTTTGAGACTAGGTCTTGCTATTTTTGCCCTTGGAACCACAGGCTCATGTTGCCCGGGGTACCACGGACTCAAGCGATCCCCAGCCTCAGCCTCCCATTAGCTGGGACTATAGGCGTGCCACCACGCTGGCTCTGCTGGAATTCTAGTATCTACTCACTTAACAAACTTCAGGAGTTTGCACTCAGCTGTTTGGTCACTTGGTAGATATGGTTCCCAGAAATAGCACATAGACCCTCATGAACCCCAAGTGGTCAGAAAGTGATTTGCACACTCAGTACGTCCTGGTCACCTTCATTGTTGCCAGAATGCCATGCCTGGTCACCACTCCCTAGAGAGCTGTTCCAGATCTGCATCCAGGTAACCCAGGTGATCCCGAGGCAGGTATCCTAGTGCCAGCCTTTGAGAGACACTGAGTGGGTGCTGTTTGGATGGGTAGGGCTTGCTTCACGGGTGCAGTTCGTACAGACGCCTTGCCAAGAGGGCCTTACGCTTGGCATTGTGCTCTTCCATTCATCGCCCACTTGAAATTTTTAGTAATTTTTGAACAAAGAATTCTGCACTTTCCTCCCCCCCAGAGGACTGCAAATTATGTAGCCAGTTCTCTGTACAAGATTTCACTGTTCCTGAAATTGTTCTTTCCTTGACATTCATGGCTGGCAATTATTTCATGATGATTTCTTACCTGTTTCTGTTAGTCTGCAAAGTATAAGCCACAGCCAAGTTTGATACGCGAATGAACATCATTCATCATAGGACAGAGACTAGGAATTCTAACAGAATGAGGTGTTCCCCCCCCCCCAAGGAAATGAAATTCCTAGGCCTAGTCTGAAACCTAAAGACTGACTCTCTGACCTAGGATAATCCTTTCCTGTTAGGCTAATGCACTGTTTTAATTTTCCCTTTAGGATGGTACAAAACAGAAAAGGGAGCGGAAGAAGACCGTCTCCTTCAGTAGCATGCCCACGGAGAAGAAGATCAGCAGTGCCAGTGACTGTATCAACTCCATGGTTGAGGGTTCAGAACTCAAAAAGGTCCGCTCCAACTCTAGAATTTACCACAGGTATTTCTTGCTGGATGCCGACATGCAGAGCCTGAGGTGGGAACCCTCCAAGAAGGATTCCGAGAAAGCCAAGATCGATATCAAGTCCATCAAGGAAGTGAGGACGGGCAAGAACACAGACATATTCCGCAGCAACGGCATCTCCGACCAGATATCGGAGGACTGCGCGTTCTCTGTCATCTACGGGGAGAATTACGAGTCTCTCGATCTGGTCGCCCACTCGGCTGACGTTGCAAACATCTGGGTAACGGGACTGCGGTACCTCATTTCCTATGGGAAACATACACTTGACATGTTAGAAAGTAGCCAGGACAACATGAGGACTTCTTGGGTTTCACAGATGTTCTGTGAGATCGATGTAGATAACGTTGGACAGATTACCCTGTGCAACGCTGTGCAGTGTATCAGAAACCTCAACCCCGGTTTAAAAATTAGCAAAATCGAGCTTAAGTTCAAAGAATTACACAAATCCAAGGACAAAGGTGGTACTGAAGTGACAAAAGAGGAGTTTGTGGAGGTGTTTCACGAGCTTTGCACTCGGCCTGAAATTTATTTCCTTTTAGTTCAGTTTTCCAGCAATAAAGAATTCCTTGATACCAAGGACCTTATGATGTTTCTCGAGGCGGAACAGGGCGTGGCACACATCAATGAGGAGATCAGCCTGGAGATCATTCACAAACACGAGCCTTCCAAGGAGGGTCAGGAGAAGGGCTGGCTCTCCATCGACGGCTTCACCAACTACCTGATGTCTCCCGACTGTTACATATTCGACCCGGAACACAAGAAGGTGTGTCAGGACATGAAGCAGCCTTTGTCCCATTACTTTATCAACTCATCTCACAACACGTACCTAATAGAGGATCAGTTCCGAGGCCCCTCGGATATCACCGGCTACATCCGGGCGCTCAAGATGGGCTGCCGGAGCGTGGAGCTGGACGTCTGGGATGGGCCGGACAACGAGCCGGTCATCTACACCGGCCACACCATGACCTCCCAGATCGTGTTCCGCAGCGTCATTGACATCATCAACAAGTATGCCTTCTTCGCGTCCGAGTACCCCCTGATCTTGTGCTTAGAGAACCACTGTTCCATCAAGCAGCAGAAAGCCATGGTCCAGCACATGAGGAAGATCCTGGGAGACAAGCTCTACACCACCTCGCCCAACGTGGAGGAGTCCTACCTCCCCTCCCCAGACGTCCTGAAAGGGAAGATCCTCATCAAAGCCAAGAAGCTGTCCTCCAGCTGTTCCGGGGTGGAAGGGGACGTGACGGATGAGGATGAGGGGGCCGAGATGTCGCAGAGGGTGGGCAAGGAGAACGTGGAGCAGCCCAACAACGTGCCTGTCAAGCGGTTCCAGCTCTGCAAGGAGCTGTCGGAGCTGGTCAGCATCTGCAAGTCGGTCCAGTTCAAGGAATTCCAGGTATCCTTCCAGGCGCAGAAGTACTGGGAGGTCTGCTCCTTCAACGAAGTCCTGGCCAGCAAATACGCCAACGAGAACCCGGGGGACTTTGTCAACTACAACAAACGCTTTCTGGCCAGAGTCTTCCCCAGCCCCATGAGGATCGACTCCAGCAACATGAACCCTCAGGACTTCTGGAAGTGCGGCTGTCAGATCGTGGCCATGAACTTCCAGACGCCGGGGCTGATGATGGACCTGAACATCGGCTGGTTCCGGCAGAACGGGAACTGCGGCTACGTGCTGCGACCGGCCATCATGCGCGAGGAGGTGTCCTTCTTCAGCGCCAACACCAAGGACTCCGTCCCCGGCGTGTCGCCGCAGCTGCTCCACATCAAGATCATCAGCGGGCAGAACTTCCCCAAGCCCAAGGGCTCAGGTGCCAAAGGCGACGTGGTGGACCCCTATGTCTACGTGGAGATCCACGGCATCCCCGCCGACTGCGCCGAGCAGAGGACCAAGACGGTGCACCAGAACGGGGACGCCCCCATCTTCGACGAGAGCTTCGAGTTCCAGATCAACCTGCCCGAGCTGGCCATGGTGCGCTTCGTCGTGCTGGACGACGACTACATCGGCGACGAGTTCATCGGCCAGTACACCATCCCCTTCGAGTGCCTGCAGACCGGCTACCGCCACGTCCCACTGCAGTCCCTGACCGGGGAGGTCCTGGCCCACGCGTCCCTCTTCGTCCACGTGGCCATCACCAACCGGCGAGGGGGCGGGAAACCGCATAAACGGGGCCTCTCTGTGAGGAAAGGGAAGAAATCCAGGGAGTACGCGTCCTTGAGGACGCTGTGGATTAAGACGGTGGACGAGGTGTTCAGGAATGCCCAGCCCCCCATCCGGGATGCCACGGACCTGCGGGAGAACATGCAGGTAGGTGCTGGGGCTCATCCTGGAGCCAGCAGTGCCCCCGGGCGAGCCCGGGCGTGTGAAGGTGCGGGTGCGGCCTGCGTTCTGCCCCGGTGTAGCTTAAGTCGTCCGATTCCGGCTGGTTAGAGAAGGCTCACCACTCGCCTCCTTCCGAGAGCGTTTGCTTTCCAAAACGCAGGTCGATACTGGGAGTCCTGATGTGGTCGAAGACGGCCCAGGCGTCTTGCTGCCCACACGCTGGCTCCTGGGCCGGTTAATGACTCCTCCATGGCCCTCTGCTTTCTTTACCAGTGTTCGATGGTGGAGGGGCGGGGGGCGGGGGGCGGGGGGGGACCGGGGGGGCGGTTCTGCATATACATCAGTGGCAACAGAAA